>MVGC01000017.1:0-116333 GCA_003589665.1 Aspergillus sclerotialis
AAAGGGAAAAAAAGGTAACAAGAGAATTAAAAAAAAAAAAAAAAAAGAAAAAAAAAAAGAAAGAAAGAAAGAAAAAAAAGAGCAAAGGAATTGAAAAGTGTAAAAGGATAGAAGGATTGAACGTTGATAACATGCAGGATAGAAACCTGGCAATTGCAGGCAGTTGGGCCAACTATTTCTCAGGTGAAACACCTTAGGAGTCGGCTTAAACCAAAACTGCTGCCCCTGCCTTAGGATACCTGCGTTGCATGGGGCTTGCCGCTTGTTTGGCCTTGCGAGTGAACAAATCGATTGGCATCATGTTGAAGACTGCGCCGCTGGCCCTGCCCACGACCTCCACGGTACGAGCCTCGGCCACGGCTATATTGATACTGACCTCCATCGACATGATTATTATGACGACGGTGAGGTGGCTGCTCAGCTTGGTTGATGTTTGCCCCTGCAGCTGCCGCTTGACGAGGTTGTGGAGGATTCGCAATTGGGCGTGGAATGGAATCCGGCGACTCATAGACATACAGTTTTTTGTCAATGTTCTGGGGAATGGGTTGGATCTCCGTTCCTAGTTCCTGCTCAATTTTATACAAATTGAAGCGATCATCCCAGTTGATTAGATTAATTGCAAGACCCAGATGACCAAAGCGACCAGACCGGCCAATGCGGTGGAGATACGTCTCAGCGTTCTTGGGGAAGTCAAAATTGATAACGACATTGACTGCTTGAATATCAATACCCCGGGTTAATAGGTCTGAGCATACAAGGTTGCGGCAAACGCCATTTCGGAAGTCGTGGAAAACTCGATTGCGATGTTGTTGAAGCATTCGAGCATGCGAATAGAAGCACGAATAACCTAGTTCTGTGATTTTCTTCGCAAGAAGCTCGACACGATTCGTGGAGTTGCAGAAAATGATTGATTGGTTTATCTGAAGTTTCGAGAAAAGGGTGTTAAGGCAGTGGACCTTCTGTTTCTCCTCAACAAATGCGTAGTATTGAGTGATACCGCGTAAGGTAAGCTCATCCATGAGGTTGATCTCATAAGGGTTGCGCATGTGCTTATCCTTGAACGACTTTACCATCAATGGGAAAGTGGCACTGAAGAGCATAACCTGACGGTCTTTAGGATGAAATGATAGCAACTGCTCGATGACAGGGGTAAACTCAGGGGACAGCAGCTTGTCAGCTTCATCCATGACGAATGTGGGGCATTCAGATAAGTCCGCGACGCCTTTGCTAGCGAGGTCCAGTACTCTCCCAGGAGTCCCGACAAGGATGTGGACCGCATCATTTAGCCGAATAATGTCGTCCATCAACCCGGTTCCTCCGGTAGTAACCATAACGTTGATACCTAAGTGCTTTCCAAGTGTCTTGCAAACATGCGATGTTTGAAGGGCGAGCTCTCTTGTGGGAACTAGGATGAGCGCCTGAGTTTTGGTACTTTTGGGGTTAATACGTTCCAAGGTAGGAATAACGAAGGCTGCTGTTTTTCCGGTGCCGTTCTTAGCTCGAGCCAAGATATCTCTGCCAGTAAGTGCGACTGGTATTGTCTCCTCTTGAATGGGTGACGGTTTCTCAAAGCCAGCCTCGAATATGCCCATCATAAGTTCTCGTTTAATATAGAAATCTTCAAACTCAAGGCCCTTGGTAGCAGTCACATCCTGAAGCAGGTCAGCATTTGGGAATAGCTAAGACGATACATTGATGTGCTGGTCGACCAACCTCAGTCTGTGGCCGAGCATCCTTGGCCGGGAGGTTCAGATGGTTTTTCCATTGTCCTTCTGAGTTTGGTTCCCTATCGTAAGAGAATTGCGTAAGTTCCGGGGTTCCATATCACGTATTGCAATCCACATACCCTATGTGTGCATTACTAAGTTGTGAAGCAAGTGCGTCGGACATGGTGACAGTTGTCCTGTTGGATTAAACCAAGGATAGAAAACAGAGGAGGCACGTTTTGTAGTTAGAGAACAGTCTGTCTCTTAACCACCTATTTCCGGTAGATTAATAACGAAGATAAAGAAGTGTATGGATTTCGCTATCCGTGTAAGTAGCGTTGCGAGGATAGATTGTTAGATATGGGAGTGCCAAAAGTCGGTGGTACTTCTTGGCGTCGGAGCAAAATATAGGGAAGTGACCAGCGTGTAGTCAAGACTGTAATTAAAACCCCAGCAGCTCTTAAGTATGGAGTGAGAGTTTAGGAGCTAAAGGAATTTGGCAGTGAAGATGACGATGAAGTAAGTGAGGGTTTGAATGGCCAAGGATAGAAACAACGAGGATGGGAAGGGTGGATAGCTTCCTTGAGAGACGTGGTCAAGTATGGCACTCAGACTATGGAGAGAATAACTTTGAACTGGAGAGAAGGGATGAGAAAGAGAAGATATCTAGGACAGTTTCGCAGGAAGACAGAGACCCAGGGTGAGGGTGATAGTTAAGAGGTGCTGGTAGTTGAGGAGGTACTGTGTAGACGAGGAAGAAAACTTTCAGGTGGGAGTTGAAGTTGGAGTGTGCCCTTACCGCCTTCTGCACCCACTCTTAGTCCCACCTACTCTCTATTCGAATATGTAGCAATGCATAGCTGTATTTCTACCGTATATTCATTTTACCCTCCTTTGTTAAAGACTATCTGTGTCAAAATATTATCAACCCTCTAACACGGAGGGAAGATTAGATATGATATCGGATATTAACATTAGAAACCAGAAATATATATTATTGTCCAAATGACAAGACGGTTTGGCCACGCTCGGGCTCTGCTAGTCTAGTGATAAGCCGTTAGTTTCCACCCAGATCAACCTGTAAATAGAGAGGAACCTTACTCCTTTACCCGAACATCAGGCGCCAGACTAATCTCCGCCCTGGACCCGGGAGTGATGAGTATAAACTGCCGCCCATGTGCCCGCCTGGCTGCAAACATCTAAAGATGTATCAGTTAGTACTCTATAGTTACCCAACAGACAGCACGGAACAGGAAGGTTTACAAGCATGTCAATAGCCATTTTCCTGTTGACAGAGTCCATATACACATCACTGTCAGAAAGAGGTTAGTAGAGATCCAACGCTCGGGCTAATACAGACATACAATTCATCCAAGCAGCGGACCGGAGACCCCATAGCCTCCCACAGCGCTAGCAAAAGACAGACCTGCGAGAATGACTTCTCACCACCTGAAAGTGTCTTCGCGCCGCGGCCAGCACTACCTTGTGTAATATCAGGTTCAACCTATAGGATTGTTAGTCTATGGAGACCATTAATTTATAGATTGGATGATGTCGACCTGTAGATCTAATAATTTCCCAGCGTGATCAGTGATGAGTTCACCACGATAACTTCTTTCATTCATAAGGTATGTAAATTGTCCTTTGGCACGGCTGGAAATGAGCGCCCTGAACAACCCCCATCGTTTCCGCCGATATAAAAGTGTCGCATTTAGTTCCTGTAGAAAAATATTAGCGAGACCTGCTCACCTCGTAAAACGATTTATACTTACCTGGGAAAGACTTTGAAGCTCTCCAAGTTGACGTTCGCTTCGCTGGTAGTCCGCAGTCGTTTTCATTACAGTAGTGGCGATTTCCTCTCGAGTGGCTCCCATCCTGGTTCTTGTTAGTCTGATCTGATTACGAATAGTCCATGGAGTTGGACTTACTGCTGATTGAGACGTTGGAGATCTTTATTAAGCCTATTAAGCTTTTCTCCCAGGCTATCAGGGGTTTCACCCTCATCGACCTCAACACGCGAGGAAACCATGTTGGCTTTCTCAGTGTATTCAGCAATCCTTGCAGTAACTTGTGTCCTTTTTTGGTCAATTTTCTGTTTTTCATGACTCATACTTTCCATACGCTCAATCATGGCATTTTTATCGCTCAGGATCTTTCGACGTTTATTCATTGCTATATGCGCTTCACCTTGAGCGACTTGGAGTTCGGCTTCCAAGGTCGAAATCCGAGTATTCTGTGCCGTTAACTCTTGCTGCGTTTCATCGAGTTGCCTCAAGATAGCTTCCATAGCGTTAACACTGTCGCTATATGCACTCTCATTAATGCGTCTCTCCTCTTCGGCCTCCTCAAGAGCAGCCTGGAGCACTTCTAGATGCCCATCTTGAACAGTTTCTTTATCAAGGGCATCTTTCAGCTCATCCGCCTGATCTTCTGCTCTCTGCATAACGATATGCAACTCTTTTCCTTTCTTTATATGCCTTTCGACTGCTTGCTTGCGTTCTTCTAGACAAGCTCGAGCCGATCGAACTCGTTGCTCTTGACGACTTCGCTCGCGTTTATGGTCTTCTATTACTTCCCGCTGGATACTGAACACAAAGTAAGTACTGTAGCAACTAGGATGAGGGGCGTGGTGCGAGGATTTACCTGATTTGAGATGCCAAGTCGGATTTCATTCGTGGGTGGCCAGTATATGCTTGCACCGGCGCTTGACTCGGTTCACCTGTACGGCTGTAAGAGAGGTGAATTCCTCGACGCCGATCTGTTTGGTCGATGCAGTAGCATCTCTTAACATTTTTGGGGCGTTCACCATCAAATAGTACAGAGGACGCTTCCTCTAGCTTTTCAATCAATAGCATCTGTTCTATGCCATGATTAATGATTAATTGTCGACGCACCAATTCGCCATCTATCTACACGCTTAACGTTAGCTAGGCATCCGATATTTAATATAAGCCACATACCTGTAGAATTCGTAGTGCCGTATTAAACTGAGGATCAGGCTCATGCTTCGATGTGTCAATGCGTTCGTCACTCCCTATGAGTATTGGACATACACTTCCAATGATTTAGGAACAACGCCCCGCACATCGATAGTTAGGGCACTTACCAACCGACATCCTGCATGATATTGAACAAGATATTCATATCCCCCTTGGTCGTAACAACAAAGCTACTCAGAGTCGCGCCGAGGGAGTTTTCTAAAATAGACGACCATTTGGGTTGTAGCAGGCTTACATAGTGGCCAATTGGGCCCACTGGGGCCTGTCTGAATGACTTCTCCTGCTGTCGAATTGCTTTTAGAAGCATTGGCATCCTCTCATGGAAGCCAGCAAGCCTAACACCTCCGTCCTTGGCCAATGCCTGTTGAAGAGCTTCTGCTTGTTTAACGTCGGCTGTCTTTTGCTGTAGAGATGCAAGTGCTGATTTCACCTCATTTTCAGCGTTTTGAGCTTCTTGATTGAGATTCTCGGCACCCTGTTGATGCTCTTCGTACTGCTGACGGGCCAGACGGGCGTCATTTTTGGCCTGTTCTAATCGGCCTTGCTTCCGGGTGTAACTCCCTCCATCAAGGTTAGCAAGAAGCTGATGCTGGGCCGAAATACTCTGCTGCGTTTGATTAATTCTTAACTGGGCCCCCTTTACATATTCCCTTAACTGACGTTGTTGGGCCTATGAGAAGTTAGACGTTACGCCTGAGCGCAGGGTTATATACAATACCTGCAAGTCATGACGTTCGCGAACTCGTTCATCGTGTCTAGATTTGATATCATTCTTGACATCTTGTGCCTGTTCGAGTTTGGACGCAGCTTGCCTGACAAATTCGGTCGCAGTTTCAGATTCTCCTCCAGCTTCTTGCAGGGCCGTATCAAAACCGTTGAGTTCAGTCCCAGCAACTGCGATTTGCTCACTCGCTTTGGCAAGTCCATCGTCTAAAAGGTCTCGTGCCTATATTCGTTAGAAACAAGAGAAGTCTAAGAAATGGTGAGTCTTATCGAACCCTTTCTTGTTCCTCGACTTGAGACCATGCCAACTGACTTCGGACCTCCCTGATTCGACTTCTGAGAATTTCATGTTGATCTGATATATTTAGTCTCTGTTCTGCTGCTTTTTTGCTGTTTTCCAATATATTGACGTTTTGCTCCTGGATGGTGATTTTTTCATTGATTTGGTGGACAAATTCTTCAATCAATCGGTAGTCTTGATCAAGCTGCTCCAACTGGACTCCTTTGACAAACAGCTTGTATTTTTCGCCCGGACTAGATGTGCTGAGGAACTGACGAGCCATGTCTTGGGATAGGACGTTCATAGGATTGTCAAACTGCAGAGTAAAGTGGTCGATGATGGAGTCCAACTCCGCTTTCTTTGTGGAGATTATGCGGCCGTTTCCAGATTTGATTCTGAAACCACTTCTTCCATTTTTAGAGAAGTGGCGTTCTATGTTGATAGAGCTTCCATAATCGTCGAACATATAAGCACCATCACCTTGGTTCTTAATCCGCACAACGATGGCAGCGTTTCTAGGGAAAAAAAAACGTAGTCAATTTCATAAATCCCGAATGGGCATCTGGAAGATGGCTTACTCTTTACCCTCTTTGATGAAGCTCTTTAGATTTTGCCCTCGATTAGTAGCTGATGCCTTCCCCCCCAAGCAGAGCGTTATGGCAGTCAAAATCGCACTCTTCCCACTCCCATTTTTGCCAACAATGAAGTTTATAAGCGGGCCCAGTTCGACCGAAAAATGATCGTGGCACATGAAATTATAGCATTCCACTCGCTCTAGGATTCCATGGTCTGCCGGGGCATTAGGCTCATCGCCGATAGAGGCGTATTTTTCATGAAGCGCCTGAGTTGCAGATAACTCAAGCCCATGCTCGTCTTCAACTATTCCAGTAGCCGATTGAAGGCTACTCGCTCCACCATCGCTTGCCTCACTGTGATCATCAGGGTTAGGAGAATGACTCCTACGCAGGCGTTTTGCCTTTCCATATCTGTCAGCTTGTCCACTATTCTATTCTAATTGTCATTTGCATGTAATACATACCGGGCGAGAATCGAGATAATTATCCACCTCTTCAGGATCCTCGGGCGCTTGTGAGAAACTAAGAGAGGGCATTATTCTTTTTCAAGAAGACGAGATGAAAGAAACAGGGTGAAAGGAAGGGGTTAAAAGAACTGTAGATCTCCCGTAGAAATTGGAGAAGAAGGAAGATGGGCCCCGGTAAAATCGAAGAGGAATGGGTGAGAGTGGTTGACGGATATCTAAGTAACCAACGCGTATCGGGAAGTCAACTATACGCGTTCCCACGTCGGTGGGGTCTAGTATTTCCTAATTAGGTAAAGTATAATAAGGTAAGTACCTCCAGCTACAGAGTACCTACTTACTACATACGTAGTCCAGGAACCCCTACCTAAGCATTACTCAAGATTCTTTTTTGTTACTTTACAACTTGACTGTAGTGTATACCACAACGCCCATCATTGTCTCTATGCTCCAATGGGCTCCTCTGCGACATAATGTAAATATGCCCCAAGCAACTTGATCCCTTCAATATAATTCCTTCTATCCAGTTTTTCATTGATAGAATGAGCAGCATCAGTTGAGCTACCCATTGGCAGAAGCAGTACATTCTTTCCCGTCGCTTCTTCAAAAGTCAATGTGACAGGAATGCTATGTTCGGGTTAGCGTCAGTCTACATAAAGAAAATAAATTCGGGTCCTCTTTTGACTTACCTGCCTCCTTCGCGTGTCATATCTGGCTCAACTCCAAAAACTTGCTTCACAGCCTTGCTCGCAGCAGAGAAATTCCAGTGTTTTGGACTGGCAACCCACCATTTTCCGTCATGCTGAAGCCACACATCCAATGTGTTCTTGCTGTTCAATTTCGCAAACTCAGACTTGATATAATTAAAAACAAGCTGGTTCACATCACGGCTTTCCATGTTCGGTACAGTCCGAATCGAGAATTTGCCAATTACCTTAGCTGGGATGACAGTCTTAGCACCAGGGGCGGAATATGCGCCTTCAATGCCATGAATGGACAAGGATGGATACCTCCATCTCGCCATCAGTGTCCTTTCCTTGGTCGGATGGATACTTGTCTCGCTCCCCAACGACTCATGGAGATTCTCCATACTATAACTGATCTTGCCGTACAATGACTTCTCCTCCTCGGTCACAGGCTCCACAAGATCCATGAGCCCAGGAACCAAGATGTTGCCTTGAGAGTCAACGAGCTTCGATAAAACATTGACTAGGTCGGTCATGGGTTCGTGGGCGGAACCACCGAAGACGCCACTGTGTAAATCTTGAGCGGGCCCTGAGACACTGACAGAGTAATAGTTGCAGCCTCGCAGTCCGTAAGTAAGGCAGGGCTTCTCAGTCCCAAGCCAGTAGTTATCGGATATGCAGACGGCGTCTGCGTCCTTGAAAAGGTTCTTGCTTTCGGAATGGATAAATTCCTCCAAGCCTTCCGATCCATACTCTTCCATTCCTTCGAAGCAGCAAAGTAGGTTGACTGGCAATTCGACACCAGCCTTTTTGTGAGCATCAATTACGTTCAGCCAGCCCAGGACGGGCCCTTTATCATCGGTGCTGCCGCGACCGTACATTCTCCCTTTACTGTCGATCGTCAAATCAAAAGGCTCCGTAGCCCACCCGTCTTCTTTCAGCGCCGGTTGTACATCATAGTGCCCGTAAACCAGAATAGTCCGCTTATTCTTATCATTCCCATACCTAGCGATGACAACCGGCGGTAAATCAAGGTGCTCCTTTCCAGGTTGTTTGCCTAATGGTCGTTGATGCACCTCGGCTCCCAATGCTTCCAGTTCCGAGGCGAGGAATTGGGCCATCTTGTGGGTGGAAAAGAATATCGATCAGCCGAGGGGCTTGCATATGGGGTTGGACCATATAATCACCTACCTTGAACACATCCTTCCTATTCTCATCTTGTGCAGAAATGGATGGAATTCCTACGGCCTTCCGTAATCCTGGATGTTGTTAATAGCTGGGAAATATAGATAGAACAATGAGCGCGTTTAAATGAGAGCATCACATACGGTCTATAAAAGATTCCGATAGGTTATCAACTCTGAGTATAGTATTGATGATTAGTTAGCTTCCTTGATTCTGTAACTATGGGATGAAAAGAAGAAAACAACAACAACACAACAACAACAACAGCAGCAGCAGCAGCAGCAGCGGCAATAGTGAATAGATAGGGACTCAACCCACTGTTTAAAGAATGGTTCCAACTGCGGGGCCATTTTGCTATCGTTGATATATCCGTAAAAGAAGCGTCGAGAAGAATGAGTGATAGCTGGATATGAAACCTGGGAGCGGGGAAGCCGGTATAAATAAGATCTGTGTTGTGCAAGTAACGTTGGGATACGACGGAGGGGCATTTGGGGTGGCTCTCAGAAACAGAAGCGTAAGTGGGAGACCTAACCTTAGGTCTTTTGTGCGGCTTCCCAAGGAAATCCACGGCATTTCCATGACTTGCTCAAGTACTAGCATATTACCACTATCTTTTAACTGACTTTGTTTAACTCGAAATCTATGTATGCTTCTTCTTTTTCTTTCTTCCTTTTTTATAAGGTTTATATATACAAAAATAGCTAGGATAATGTCGAGTTCAGTTCCACATCAGTATTTTGCTAGTATACAGTAGTGGTAATGTTCACATATCAAACAGCAGGGTATAGATACACTACTCTATCTTCCCAGGCATCAAGCTAATAAAACATTGGGTAAAATATTCGGTAATAAGTTAAGAAAAGAAAATCCCATGCTGGCCCATTGAGAGTGTTCATTAATCCCTTCCCCAGTTTTCTTTTCGAAGTTGTCGGTCTTCTCGGGCCATTCGTCGTTTTCTACCCCATCTGGATTGAACTGCTTCCAGAACCTGTTTCTGAATTTCCTTCTTCTCCGGACTAGCTTCACATACCATACCGATGAACATGGGCGAACAGTCGAAGCGTTTAGCCAATTTCCATCTGCTCCAGGTCATCGGATCATTAAGGCGGAGTCTGCGGATTTCCTCTATATCGGACGGTGTCAAATGGTATTTCTTCTCTGCTGGCTTCTTAAAAACAGTGGGAAGACCATCTGTATTGTCCTGGTTCTTGGATGCATCGGTGCTAAGCGATCTTCGAATATCGTCGGGAGGGAGGAATTTTGTCGGAGTGTGATAAATGGAAGGCGTGCTTGAAGGTGGGTTGTAAATAATGTGATCCTCAAATTGGTTCAATGATGGGCCAAATGATGCATCCGGCTTAACACGTAACCGTTGCTTGGTGCGTCTGTAGGAAGACTGATTTCGACGAAACTCGAAAGCAGCGCATTCAGATAAGGATGGTAGGAGGAAAGGCAAGGCAAGAAACGGCCGTTTCAAAGAGGAAATAGCGGTTACCATGATTCGATATATCTCGACTAGGGCTGTCTGGTTGGGGCAGACAGCAAGGTGACCAATGGCTTAACACAAGCAAGTAGGCCAGATATAATTGACTATAAATAGCATTGAGCCTAAAATAATAAGGCAATGGTTAGCAAAAGAGGAGAATATCTTAAATAATGAAAAGGGAAAACATAGCGTACAATTTCTAGGCCTGGCGTATTTAAAGCCCTCAGGAGTGAAGGTTAACTTTTATGAGGAAGGCCAGAGCTTTTCGGATATAAGTCTCGTGACCACGGTAGAACCAGAGCTAAACCTGTTTAGGGGATCAGTATTTATTTCCAAGGTTAGGTACTGTAGGTTTGTGAATTTCATGTATTATTACACTTTACAATTATGACTAATCTAACCAACATAACTTACGTTACCTAGATAAATTGGAGGTATATACATACCTAGTATATACGTTATTGAAAGCCAGTGCTAAGCCAAGGTCTATATAAGATATTTTTATTTATTTTATAGTTGTTATTTCAATATACTAACATGATCTGGCTCAACCCCCTTTAAACTGGAACCTAGTAAAATACTTGTACAAGTACCTCTGTAAGATTTCCAGAGCTTGCACAACTCATGTCTGAAGTACCTATAAATAATCGAATACACTTAGGTAACCTTGCCTCTGGCTTCTGCCACTGCATCTAGGGCAAGCTGAATTCTTGACTGCAGATCTGGTACATCTTCTAACCCAACACTTATTCTAACCAAGTCAGATTCGACACCAAAAGACTTCGCCTATGTAATGTTAGAACTCTATTAGGGCATATTCAAACCTGAAGGTTATAACAATAGAAGATAAGGAGATGAGGTGTACAATTACTTACCCAGTCTAATTCATTGTAGTGAGCTAACAATGTGTAGGGGGAACTGAATTACATGGTTAGTTATGCTCACAAAATAAATCTTGCCATAGATAATGGATATAAGTGAAAGGTCGATTAACCGATTAGTCGTACCTTAATGAAAAATTAGTCCCCAGACTAGGGCCCTTTAACATTTTAAGGGTATCAAAGAAAGCAATCGCCTCAGTAGTCGAGTGGAATGTGACAGAAAACAAACCCCCATAACCGCCGTTGGGGTTACGCACCATGTTATATAATGGTAATGATGGGCTATACTTAGGGTAGTAAATATCCTTCACTGCAATTCCCATCAGTAGAAGCAGACAAATAATCCCAGAGGAAAGCTTACCAAGTGGACATTCCTTCAGCATTGCGGTAATCTTTTCGGTGGTGTTGTTAATTCTTTCAATCCTCGACACAAAGTCTCGACTATTCCTCTCAAGGAATACTGCATCCTCAGCCCACAATATATCTTCATATTCTCGTGCGAAAGCTTCTTTCAGAGTAGAAAAGTAGCGCCCACGTGGATTGATGATTGCACTGCCTCCCATAACATTGCTATCCCCGCTAAAAATTTTTGTCAAGCTGCTGACAACGATATCTGCGTAAGGAAGTACGTTGATATTCAGGAAGTTGCCAACTGTCTCATCAACAACTACTGCAAAATCGTATTCATCTGCAAGGGAGCGTATACGCTGCAGGTCTGGGGACTTGAGCAGTGGATTGCCCGGAAATTCGGTGAAAAGAGAGAGGAACCTCTCGCCGTTTTTCAGGCGGCATTCCAAGTCGTCCAATTCTTCGGATGAGCCTTGCCCATAGAATAAGCAACCTGGTCCCCATTTCTGAAGGATTTTTAATGTATCGACATAAGGGAATCCAAAGCATATACTTCTCATGGGTTCTCTAACGGAAAGCAGAATCTGATGAGCATTGAAAATCGAGCTCATACCGCTGGGAAAAAGGAAAACTTCCTCTTCTGTCAGGCCTGCTATTCTACCTTCCGCAGACGACTTTTCAAGTGCCACATTCAAGTCAACATCGGCGGTTAGGACCCCTGCTATCCGCCTACGGACGGCCAACTTCGCTTGATCTGCCAAAGAAGTGCTCAGATTTCGTCCAAACCGTTCCTCAATAAACTGTGCATATTCGCGTCCGTCCTGGAGGCCGTTGGTTGCGAGAGACTTCTCTGATGTTCCTGTATGTGCTGTGATCCCTCTAGGCACTCCATTCACTGAACCTCTTCCCTGATACCTCCGCGGGCCTTTGCAAAACCTTTGCGATATAGAGTCTGCCGTCGCCGCGCCTTTTTCCGGTACGAGGAAGCCATCCTCTAGCGCGCTAGCACAGAATTCGGCCCGGCGACTCGATATGCCATTACCGGTGTGTTGCCACACTTGTTTGGCAATAGATTTATACTCCTTCGGATATATAACACATGATAGAAAGGAGGTGATTGCAGGAGACTTAGATTCAGTGTGAGGGGAAGGGACGAAGTTCACGACGCGGACCTTGGATGATTCACCTGGAGGGAGTCTTGATACGAAGAAAGAGACGCACACGCCAGCTGCTTTCTCGGATGGGAATAAAGTGCTAAATTCGGTCTCTGGGTCCCCATGGCGACGTACAATTTCTTCAGCTAGTCTCTGGATATTAGGATGCACGAAGAACCTCGGATAACCGCATTGCATCTTATTCACGAGCCATTCCTCCCCCTCTTCATAAGCAATGTTTGATTTCCAGGTAGGAAGTGACGCGCTAACAGCCTATTCCCTTCCTAATCAGCCATCTTGTAAGGGTATGTATGAGGAATGCATTGACAGATAAATTCAGAAGGCGACTGTATACTGGTTATGTGGGGTATGAAACTTACATGGTCAGTGTTCGGAGGGATGGGCCCTCCAATAGCTTGGAGCATAATTTATGGCTTTAGTCTAGAAAATAGATAAAAGCCAAAATAATATCTAAATTAGAGCAGGATTTCCAAAAAGTGTTTGGGGGAGATCATCCAGATGCAAGTAAAAAGGTCAAAGTTGGTGAAATAAAAGGCCGACTTCGGCGGGGTATGGTACTGTGCCTGGCACAGATATATGATTGCTTAGTCATGTATGCGTCGGCGGTCGGCGTTTTTAAGGAAATTTTATGCTGCCGAAATCTTATCTCTTTTCTTCAAAACAACATTTTCTTTAAACATCACTCGCTGTCTTAAAGATGTCGCTGCATACCTCGAAGAGGCGGAAACTGAGTCCATCACCGGAAGAAAATGTTCCTCAAGTTCCTAATGCAAATGGATCGAACGAAGCTGCCAAGTTAAAGAGCGACACTGTCAAATACCGTCATTCATCAATGAACGGCACGATGAAGGGCATTAAAAATGACCGCTCAGCGGAAGTTGCATTTGCTAGCGGATTATATAAATCAAGTTTCTTCAAGCTCCAACTGGATGAGCTTTTAGGAGAATCGCGGCCAAACTACAATAAACAAGGTTCGAGACTTCATGGGATTCTTCACATGCTCAAGGATCTCATTGAATGCATTCCTGACAGACCTTCAAAGCCCGTCCTGGAAGCTGAAAAAGATCTGCGAAACGAATCTGGCATTTCTGTCCCATTTCCTGAACCACGGCCTGGTAAAGAGACAAAATACCCTATGTCATATGCGAAACCATCGAACGTGAATGTGGTTGGAAGCTTTGCCCTCAGAACTGGCATAAGGATGGAGCAGGGTTACCTAGTTGATTTGGCTGTGACGATGCCCAGCTCCCTTTTTCAGGACAAAGACTTTGTCAATCATAGGTATTTCCATAAAAGGGCATACTACATTGCTTGCCTAGCTGCCGGTATTAAAGAATCTAAAGGTCTAAGTTTGGACCTTAAATTTGGACTGCAAGATGGTGACAGCCTTCGCCCTGTCATTATATTGGAACCTACAGATAGCTTGCGCAGTGAATTGGCCTCCACAAAGTCGCAGATCCGTATTATCACTGCCGTTGATGACAAACTCTTTTCTATAACAAGGACACTGCCATTGAAACATAACATACGCCGGGCAAGTTCTGGGGAAGAACCCGGCCATGAGGAATCCATGCCATTCTATAATGGCTCTCTTCGTTCGGAATCTACTGTTGCTCCATACCACAAATATCTTCACTTAGCAACGCAAAAATGTGACTCGTTCAGAGATGCGTGTGTTCTCGGGCGAATTTGGCTCAAACAAAGGGGATTTGGATCGGCTTTTCAAAGCGGTGGTTTTGGTGGTTTTGAATGGAGCCTTCTCCTGGCTCTTCTATTTGAATGCGGAGGTCCAGAGGGAAAACCAATTCTCTCAAATATGTACAGCAGCTATCAATTGTTCAAAGCGACTATGCAGTTCATCTCGCGGAGGGACTTGACAAAACCGTTATTGTGCTTTGGCTCTGGGGGATCTGACATTCAATTCCCTAACGGTTGTCCCGTAATTTACGATTGCATTAGAGGAACAAATCTCCTTTACAAAATGACGCCTTGGTCATATGCTTTGTTTCGTCACGAAGCGGATGCCACTCTCAAGATGTTGAATGAATCACGGGACGATAACTTTGAAAATGTTTTTATTGTCAAAGTTAGTGAGCCTATGATGAGGTTTGATCGAGTTCTTTCTCTTCCATCTTCGGGCAATAACAACGTCCTCCGGGCCCTTCATGAACAGTTGGCGATTTATAGGGTAATCTCAAGAGCTCTTGGGGACCGAGTAAAACTCATATCCCTTTCAAGCCAGTCTGGTGAGCTTTGGTCTGTCGAGACAAAGCAGCCACGGGGGAAAGCTAATGGGGAGATCTCGGTGGGTCTTGTTCTCGATGCAGACAATTCTTCACGGGTTGTCGATCATGGCCCATCGGCTGAACAAAAAGAAGAGGCAGCATCATTCCGCGATTTCTGGGGCGGGAAAGCGGAGCTGCGGCGTTTCAAAGATGGGAGCATCCTTGAGAGTTTAGTGTGGTCTGACCATCCGTCCTCGGCCTCTGTAGTGTATCAAATTTTGACATATATACTTCAGCGTCATTTTAATACCACGCAGAGCAATGTCAAATACATTGGCGACGACTATGATGAGAAACTCCGAAATGCCGGTAGTGGCATTTTGTCATACTCGTCGCAGGGCTTTCAGTTGGCCGCCAATGCTTTCACTTCTTTAGAAAGATCGCTCCATAGCATGGATGACATTCCCCTGACTGTTAGGCATGTGGCACCGGCTGCCCCCCTCCTGCGATATACAGCACTTCAAGTCCCAAATGGAGCCGATGCTGCCAGCGAACCCGTGGATATCGTTTTACAGTTTGAGAGTTCAGCTCGATGGCCGGACGATCTTGCGGCGATTCAAATGACAAAGGTGGCGTTCCTTATCAAAATTGGAGACGCGTTGGATTCTTCAGGTGCCGCTCTTTCATGCAATGTTGGTTTGGAGAATGAGTCAAGCAAGATCTTGAACAATGCATTTTTAGATATAATTCACAGCTCGGGAGTCACCTTTCGCCTAAGGATTCATCACGACCGAGAGCAAACATTATTGGACCGTCAGTTGAAAGAGAAAGACATTGGCCCTCAAGCACGGGAAGAGACTGCTTATGCCTTATCAGCGTATAGGCGAATTTTCATCCAAGTTCCTCGGTTGACCCAGGCGATCCGTACTTTATGCACTCGTTACCCGTTGCTTTCACCAACAATTCGGCTCGTTAAACATTGGTTTAATTCCCACCTCTTTGCGGCCCATGTAAATGAAGAGTTGATCGAATTATTAGCGACTCGAACTTTTACCCACCCGCACCCATGGGAACCACCTTCAAGTGTTATGACCGGCTTTCTGAGAACCCTTCATTTTCTTTCTCGTTGGGACTGGCACCAAGAACCACTCGTAGTAGGCCTGGGTGGAGAGCTCGACCAGACTACCATCGAAGAGGTTCGTACTCGGCTCTCTGCATGGCGGAGTATCGATCCAGCAATGAATACCGTTTCATTATTTGCTGCTTCGGACATTGACCACGATGGGACAACTTGGACGAAGCATGAAATCCCCCCAAAAGTTGTGGCAGGCAGGATGTCCACCCTAGCCAAGGCTTCAATTAAATTACTACGGGAGAAGGGATGTAATCTTGACATTTTCGAGCTCTTCCACACGTCACTCGCTCCATATGATTTCATTGTCAGTCTACGCCCGAAGGCGTTAAAGGATCGGTTGCCACTTGCTACTCGATTTAAAGGGCTAAACGATCAAAGTACAAGGACAAGAGACCTCAAGTCCACGGCCTTTCAATCCTTTATTCGTGATTTGCAGGCATGCTACAGCCAGAGTATCCTTCTTTTCCATGGGGGTGAGCATAGTGACATGGTTGCAGGGCTCTGGAACCCACAGACGATGAAGCCGAAGGGTTGGAGCTTAAAGACAGCATATTCAGTCTCTCCGAAACCCAGTGGCGATTCTAAGGAGAGAAGCGAGGATGTCTCGATCAATAATACTGCGATTTTGAATGAGATATCTAGGTTAGGTACGGGTCTCATTGAGAGCATTGAAGTACATAAAGCATGAACAATTTGCATGCGATTGAATAACCGTTAACGCCGTTACAATGCAATTCTTTTCAATACAAATGTAGTAAGGGAACAGAACTATCAAAATATCATAGTAGCTTATTTCTCAACTTAAGAACCTCGCGCTGATTTCTCAGACCTCCCCACTGACTGCGATGAGAAGGAACAGAATTTGTCCTTGATAGCAACAACTTCATAAGTGCCTTCATCAGAGGTTTTGATGGACTTGATGTGACTGTAAGAGATGTCGTGCTTGATATCGAGGATTTCTGGCTTCTTGCCTCTTCGGGCATTCGTACTCCGGATATACCTGTATGAAGGGGGTTAGTTAATTCTTGAACTTATAGGGAGTTGGAGGTCAATTAAAGATCATGGAACTTACGTGAATTCAAATGGGGGTGTTCCCCAGAACTCGAAATGAAGCTCTGCCTCCCCTCCTTCGTGTATATCAACAATTGAGACCTGGCCTTTGCTGATCCTAACACTTGGCATCTGGTGTATGGTTTTCGTAATATTCTTATGCGCTTTGCACCTTCCACTAGCCCCGTCACTTACAGCGGTGATGGTAAATTCGCCAGGCCTTTCCGCAATTCGGCGGAAATTGGTAGTACGGGAGCTTGCCTTCCTTTGAGTGCCATCGAACGTATAGAACACATCAAACGGGGCATGCCCGGAGAGCGAGAACGAAAGCCTCTCGCCAACACAGTAATCGACCTTAGATTCGAGAGGAATAATAGCCGGTACGTCTGAAACGGCAACTCGGATAGACGACGGATCGTATTCCACATTTCGTTGGCACCCGTGTGCATCTCGGACCTTGTGAATGCTGACGACATGTTGGCCAAGATCCAAATGACGCCGCGGGATTGGAAGGTTGTGCCGATTTGAGCTAATATTCGGAATCGTTACAGCTTCCGGTTTGGCGTTCGAGTGATGCTTTATGGTGATTTCAAGAGAGAAGGGGGGTGTCCCTTCAAGAGTGATCGGAATAGATTCCTCACCAGTGACGTCTTCCTTACAGAACCCATAAATATGACCTGGCGAGTCAAATCGTGCAGACGGCAGGGAATTGACATGTTGTGTCAAAACAAGAGGATTTCGAACCCGTCCACTATCGTAGAGACTATCGCCAACCTCGGTAAATTTATACATGTAATGACCGGCTTCGGAAGTGTCCATTTCCATTGACACGGAGTGCAGGGCTGATCTAAGGCTTTGAAGTCGAACCGAAGACGTTCCCCGAACTGTTTTTTGCTGTTGCTCATACTGGATACTATAAGGAGGGTTGCCTGAAAGCCGTAGCTCAATGCTGTCCTCATCTCCTTGGCACACTTCGGGCCTTACAATCCTTGCGGGTGTTCCAACAGGAGCGCCATCCACTGCTGCTATACCAGGCCGTGGAATCCAGGATATATCGAATCGTTTGCCCGACTGGTCAATGGATCCTGGGCAAGAACCATCAAACACTTCAACAAGCTCATAATGGCCTTCTTGCTCCACCGTTAGAATGCTATTTTGTTGCCAGAACGTCTTTTCAAGAACCGGGGAATCGGTGGCAGTATTCTTGTATTTTACTATCCATGGTCGTTCCCCTGTCAATCGGAGGGGGATGTCCACTTTGGATTGTTCCAAGGCCAATACATTCCTCTTTTTGTCGATTTGGCCAAAAGAAGCCTGGGGTGGTTTCGACCGTACCTCAATCTTGATACTATCCTTGAGAGGTCGCTTGCAGTTCGATTGGTCTTTAATGCTTGTCAAAGCGAGAATATATTCACCACCACTGACAAGCTTCTCCGTCACAATGCTAGACACTTCACGGTCTGCTTCAATCGAGTGCTTAGTCTTTTTGCCATTATGAATGAGCTCGTATTGAAGGGTCCACGGTGACTCTCCCAGAAATGCGACGTCAACAGAAGCTTGCTCACCAAAGCAAGTTTTGCGCACCTCACGTGGACCAAGGAAATGAGCCGAAGCAGGTGGCTTCACATCCTGTTCTAAGACGGGGACTTTGTCTTTCAGAGGCCGGGGTCCATAAACAGAATCTGCGATGTCTTGAAAACGGTATCGATACGAGCCCGCTTCAGAAGGCGTCAAGTCAAGTTGCGCGCGAAGCCCTTCAATGACATGCAACTTTGCCTCAACCCCTTTTGAATGTTCCACACTATATCGAAGACGGAACGGCGGGGAGCCAGTGAGGTCCAGGTCAACAAGCAATCCCACAGCATTATTAGCACACTTGTCAAATATCTTTTCGTGCCTTATGGATAATTCAGGCTCTGGCGGGTTGTATAAGTAACAGGATGATGGCTCCAATACTTCCCCAGAACAGAACTGGCTAGATACAGAATTCAATGCATACCACCCTGTCTCCTTTATTTGGGGCCTTTCGTCGGAATTTCTCAGGGACAGATGCCTGACCTTAGTGGGTAAATCATCGTTACTGCGGTGGTCATTTCCAGTGAATGAGTATGTGATGGAGAAAGGCCCATCTTTGTCGTATCCTTGACCGACTGGATAGAATCTAGTCGGTAGGTCCACCGTTTCACCTCGTGCAACCTGCAGGAAATTCTGATCATCGCATCCAGTCAAAGAGAGCCGTGGCCGTTCATGGACAGAGAAAAGGTGCCATTGAGACTGTTTTGACGGTCGATCCATTTCATGGAGGAGAGCTGAATAGTTCGCTACGTTTCCGCACCCATCGTGAATCTCTTCAACTGTATAAATCCATTCTCCACCCGCATCCAAGGATTCGTTCAAGGGGACATCAATCTTTCGGTTCCGAGCCCATGTGATGTCAGGCTGTGGTTCGTGAAACAGTACCGATGGGATTTTTTGGCTTATCAGCGGAGAGTGTAAGTTGTCCGGTTGGATATTTTGGAACGAGAAACCGCGATCAAGATCATTCACTTGTCTGCTATATTTTACCTTCAACGGTGGTGTACCTTCAACTTCCAGTACCAAGTTTGACAACTCCCCTCTGCATTTATGAGAATGAGAGCTTTTGATCAATGCCTTAGGACAGGAAACAACAAGGGCGTCAGATGTCCGCATATGAACATCGAGATTTGACTCATCCACTACTCTCTGGAGGCGGTAAATTCCAGGTTCCCGGACAGGAAAAAGTAAATCTCGATGAAGGGTTGAGCTCGAGCCCGAACGGCTTTTGTCTGCCTGTCGTTTCAACTGTTTCAACTGCTTTGCGGATATCGAAAGGGTTTCGTTTCGGCCACTGTTGATATCTAGACGAAGCAACTCAACTAAAATGGGGTCCGTCTGGTTGACGCGTATAGGTAAATTCACCGTATTCCTGTGAGAGTCTACACATAAAGAAGTGCGATCTGGGTTTAGAATAGCAGAACTGGATTGATGAGTAACTAATGAGACTGAATTCGGTCAAGAGACTCACCCTTCTGGCAAGATATGAACAATTTGTTTCCCCAATATTAGGGAAGAATTGTGAATAATATCTCCCGGTTTAACGCGCCGTTCCGAGATTGAAAGCTCCCTGTCATAGGCCAACTTGACCAGACCAGATATCCAGGTGGCCAAGGGGATCTAGTCCCAGTTTAGTCAGGGTTATGATATTACGACTCAACAGAATCAACCACACATACCGGTATGCGAAACATGAGGAACACATTACCAACTACATGAAGCAGAAAAATGGCAAGGGTTGTTGGAAATGCCCATTCTAGCCACGGTATCCTCAAGGCTTGAAGACCGAAGAGAAAGATACCATCAATGGAAATCCACTTTAAGAAAAGCCAGGTTGAATCCAACTCGTCTGACGCAGAGTAGGACTCGTATATCCTCCAAGCATTGAGCGCAAAGTAGAAAGCCACCACGTAGAGCCGCTGCGATGGGGCGTCTACCACTTGAACAGGAATCAGAGGTTGAGCTGAATCGGGGGGTTTACGCTCTACCCTCGACAGGGTCTTGGGTTCCCCGGCACCATGGTGCTTAGTGCTTCCAGGCGTAGCATAAGAATCTCTCGTTCTTTGGGTCGTTTGGGGTGTCTGCGGGAAAGCAGACCGAAGCCGAGGAGTGCCATTCATGGCATACTGCGAGCGCACAAAATCAAGTGAAGCCAAGGGCCAGACTGAACCTGGGTTGCGAGTTAAAAAAAAATCCTTCAAGATAGATTGTCAACGGACCTATGCTCCTGTGCTAGGAAGAGAGCACTAGACCGAAAGACATTTGCTTGTAAAAAGCGTACCTGGGGCTGAAGAAGAGTGGGACAGAATCTGTATTTAATCCAAGACACGCCTGCTTCAAAGATGGGATTGTTGAAAGATTTATATGAAGCAAACATCAAAGCAAAGAAAGAATGCTGAGTCGATATTATTAGGTATACTTGGGAGGTCGCGAAAAAAGTTCCAACGCGAAGAGCAAAAGCTGGTGTTTGTCCAATCACATGCTAAGTTAGGCCTTATTAAGCACCCAACTAGTTACCTACCTACTACCTAGCTACCTATATACCTATCGTCCTATGTGTTTAGCCTCTCAGTCTCTGTTTCCACCCTACCACCCTAAGATTCACAATATCTATTAGCTTCCTAAGTCTCGAAGCATCGCGCCTCTCCTCGCTCTGGGCAATCATCCCAGCTCAACCGCTTATCAGCATGAGCCAACGAGTTAAACGGAGGCGATTGAGCTCTCATCATGAGACGAATGGCCTAGGGCAAGACTCAAATGCCTATTTAGATGATATATGCAGGCCAGCCTCTACCGTAGAAAAAGATACCTGGAACGGTTTCTGCGAGATTGAATCAGAGCCGGTACGTTACCTTGAACAATCTTGGATCCTCTACTTCAACCCTCGCAAGCTCAATTCTAATGTTCTTTAAGGCTCTTTTCAACGTAATGCTCCGAGAATTCGGAGTCAAGGGTGTCAGAGTGCAGGAAGTTGTATCATTAGATGAAGAAATGATGGCCTTTCTCAAGTATGGTATACCACATACTGACTTCTCAACGACTCCCTCGATCTTTGCATCTTGCTGATGACTATTACGAGAGTAGTAAGCCCATATATGGCCTGATTTTCTTGTTTCGTTGGCGGGAAGATGATCCTGATAAGCAGGAAGCAATTTGCCCGGAGAGACTTTGGTTTGCAAATCAGGTTTGTCTCCAGAGTCGATTGGATGGTTTCCTAGCTGACTTCTTTGCATAGACAGCTAATAATGCATGCGCCAGTGTGGCCTTACTGAACATTGTGAATAATATAGATGGAATCGATCTGGGCGAGAATTTACAACAGTTTAAGGACTTCACCATGCGATTTACACCTGCCTTGCGGGGGGATGCAATCAACAATTTCGAATTTGTGAAACGAATCCATAACTCGTTCGCACGGTATGTACCCTGATTACCCACTCAACTCCACCTGTTTACCGTCACCTTACCATTGCTTTTGGAAATAGCAAGATGGATATTCTTAATTCCGACTTGCACCTGAGGAATGAAACAACGGCCAGGCGATCTCATTCATCCAAGGGCAACCGTGATTCCGATAATGACGGAGGATTCCACTTTATCGCATTTGTGCCGGTCGAAGGAAAGGTTTGGAAGTTTGACGGTTTGGAGCGCCAGCCCCAAGCCCTTGGTATGTTCTGAGATCATTATCGCTTACCTCTATACCACTAATCGATCTTACAGGAGAATACTCGCAAGAAGACTGGCTAGACCTGGTAAAACCTAACATACTCACCAGGATGGCAGAGTATGAAGAGGATCAGATCGAGTTTTCAATTCTGAGTCTCGCCAAAGATCCTCTTGTCGATCTCGTTGGCAAGTTGGCGGCCAATGTGAAGTGTCTGGAAATAGTTCAACAGCGCTTAAAGACCCACGAGGAAGGCAGTTCAAATCACGAACTTGTAGCCTCTCTCTTAGAAAATACCATCCTTGTCCCAGACGAGTCGTATGGTCTGACTCGAGTCGATATTGATGAGGCGGTCGTCACTTCGGAGCAAATGGAGGAGTACGGGAACTGCACGATCGATGGATTAATACAGAATTTGCAGAAGCTCAGTACGTCCCAATGTGATCTACGGGCGACAATCAAAGAAGAACAACAATCGCGGCAAGCGGATGATGACTATGCATTTGGAAGAAGATATGATTATGGACCAGCTGTGAGGTTATGGGTGCGTTTCTTGGCGCGCAAGAGAATGTTAGAAAGTCTGGAATGATAAGTACCTAGGTAGTAAGCATGAAGTAAGTACCTAGGTAGGTAGGTAATAGGTATTACCTATATGAGAGGGAACCTCCAAGAGCGGAGAGCTACCAAAAGGAAAGATGGAAAGAGTCCCGCATTGGAAGGAAGGAGGAGTTTGGGAAAATACGTCACGTCAATTTTCTCACCGCCTAACCCAATCTCCCCGCTCCTCCTATCATTTCAATTCCTGCCACCACCTGTGCTCTCTCTTCTTTCAGGTATCTTCTTCCTTTTTGCAACCTTGGAATTGATTAATTAGACAATATCTTCCTTGTCTATCTTGCCACACGCTGGTCGATGGCACTTTATTTTCTGTTTTCTATACATTGCGCGGAATCCACATCCTTTCTGTTTCGCCATGTCGTCTATTCCTACCACCAATGCGTCCGAGAACGCGCCGGATGAATCATCCAAGTTGAAAACTTTTCTTTCAATTCTTCGAAAGTATGCACTCTTATTCCATTGCTTTTCTATTGAGTACTCGCTTCTTATATATATCATCATTTACATCATTTTCATGCCGCCTACTGATTCGATGATATGGCTTCATTAGGTTCGCCGGTGTGACAGATATTGCCTCTGTTCGATTCTCATTACCTGCGCATCTCCTAGAACCCACGCCTAATCTAGGTAAGCATAGGACCGGATTGAGTGACCCTAAAGGTCAAAGTTGATTGACATGCACCGGACTATTGTTAGAATATTGGAACTATCTTGATAGACCAGAGACCTTTGCAAGGTCAGCAAAACAGCCGATCACCATACAAAGGCTCTTTTCTGACTCGGGAGTCACAGCATTGGGAAGTCGGATGAACCGCTAGGTCGCATGCTGGAAGTCCTGAGATTCTGGTTTACTAAGGACTTGGTCTGTATTTCCTCGGTGAGCTATCACCTAAAAATATTTAACTAAACATAGCACAGAAATATATCAAGGGCAAACCGTGCAAGCCTTACAATTCGACGCTTGGTGAGTTCTTTAGGGTGAGTCGATCCTGGAGGTTCAAATCGCCTCCGACTGATTTGCTGATTGGCTTCAGTGCCGCTGGGAGATTGAGGATACTGCGCCAAAAATATCTTTTTCTGCTCCTGCCACAACAAATGGTGTGTCAACTCCTGATGTTGATGGCAATGGGGAAATGGTCAAGGTATGCTACTTGACCGAGCAGACATCTCACCACCCACCAGTATCCGCCTTCTATATAGACTGCCCAGAACGAGGGGTTTCGGCCCGAGGGTTTGATCAGATCAGTGCAAAGTTCACTGGCACAAGCATCAGAGTTTCTCCAGGTCAACATAATCTTGGAATCTTTGTCAATATCGAGAAGAGGGACAATGAAGAGTACCAGCTAACTCACCCCTGCGCCCATCTTGGTGGTTTATTAAGGGGGGCCCTGTCTATCACAGTATCGGATACATGTTATATCATTTGCCCACAAACGGGAATCAAGGCCATACTACACTACTTGGAGGAGGGGTGGATTGGCCGCGCCCAATACAAGGTTGAAGGTGTGATTTTTCGATACGACCCTGGCAAAGATACTACAACAAAGATCAGGGATGTTTCCGAAGGTGACGTGCTTGGCCGAATTAGTGGCTCATGGCATGGGAAAATATATTATACGCTCTCGGGAACCAACGAACCTCGCTTGTTAATAGACATCACGCCACTCTTCCCTATGCAGAAGATTATACCCCCCGAGGAGTATCAGCTGTCAAACGAGTCCCGGAAGTTTTGGTCGGATGTTACAGCAGCGATATTGGATAAGCGATACAGCCAGGCGACTAAACTCAAACAAGACATTGAGGAGCGACAACGCCGAAGGGCTGCTGAGCGGCAGGAGAAGAATGAAACCTGGAAACCCCGATTCTTCACTGGAGCAGTCACACCACTAGGCAAGCCGGACCTAACTGAGGAAGGGCGTGAAGCTCTCAAGGGACTGCATAACAGTGAATACAATTTGAAGGAAAGCCCAACGAAGGGCGCATAGCTTGGGGTTTAAAAAACTCTAGCTCTCCAAACCTGGGTTTGTTTATCTTTGGTGTATATGACTCGGCGTCATCACAATTAGCTTTCTGTTGGCTCTATTATTTATAATGATTTTCTTAGACAGAACGTTTATAAGGCGGTATACCGAGTTTCTCTCTTTAATTCCGATGGCGGTGCTTTCGGTTGAACTGCGCCATAATTATTATAGATTATAAATTTGACTGGTTCATGATATCGTCCTCAAATTCATCCAGCGGCTTTATTTGAATGTAGAAATTTTCGAGCTTAATGAGATCCACCAAACCAAGATTTGAACTATCATAATAACCTCTCCTCGCCATCCTATTGATTTCTTCAAAAATAATGGTATAAATCATTGGACGATAGATGAGTATGGAGATAATTAAAACGAAGTAAATTAATTATACTTCAAGTCAGTCATCCATAAGTCATTTAATGACACTGCACCACACTATGCATACCAAATACCTTTCCCATAAACTAGCCATTTGTGGTAACCACTTTGTTGAATCCTGCACTTAATGTTTTCGTTATTTCTTCATTCTTGTGCGGCAGAAGAGACAAAGCATAGGCCACATCGTTCCATTGTCGTTCTGTTTCGCAACGAGGAAGACGAGCTGCGAGCTTGTCGGATAATTGTCGAGCGTGTTTTTCCTACATCACGAAGGCATATTAAACTCCATCTACAAACGGCAGGGATGAAGAGCAGGATGACAGCTCGCGGACTCACCTTTTCGACAAACCCAGTCAAGAACTTGATAATACGTCTCAGCGATCCCTCTTCCAGATTCTTCTCTGCACTCAAAAGACTAAACATGTCGACGAAGTGATTATACACAGCGTTATCTTTTGTTGCAAGCTCCGTGAAAAACATGCGAGCCAAGTCGGCGATCTTCCTATCGTCGTCTTCTAAACACTTCGCCATCTCCCCCAATTGACCCTTGACTTTGACTTGGCCGGCCAGAATGAGGAAGGTGAGGGTCATAAGGCAGGTGCGCTTTACCGAAGCATCACTGTCATTTAGTCGACGATAGAGGAAGTCGGTGTTCTCATCAATGAGATGATTAAAACAAACTGCCATGTCACCGAGTGCAATCACTGCATTGCTACGAACTGTCGGGTCTTCAGATCGCTCCATGATGGTGATTAGGAGGGGGAGATTCTTCTCGCAGTACTCTGCCGAGACACACATGAGCTTTGCCATGCATATCGTTGCCGCTGCTTGAAGGTTACGGTCAGAGTAGGTATTGCTATTCGCACATATTTCAGTAACCAGCGGCCCGAAATTAGACAGGAGGGAATTATCTCCATACAGAAGCTCCCGCTCGCGAATATGCGTCATGGCTTCTGTGAAGTCATCCTCTGTTGTCCCGCCGATGAGATCGAGCTCATCAGCTTCAGTTGTTTCCCCCGTTTTCTCAGTTGCCGGGTTAGCAGCTTTATTCTTCTCCTGCTCAGCCTTGCGGCGCTTAAAGTGAAGTTCACACAGCTCCAGATGCACAATCTGTTTTATTGCAATATGACCAACAACAAAAAGCAATTGGGAAAGTGCAGCGGGAGTTGTCTTTTGCGTTGGCGTCCGGCTGTTCGATGATGCTGTCCCGGGCCGCTGTTCTTCTCCGTCGGCAGATGTGTGGGAAGGCGAGGACCGCGGAGGCTGCGGCTGGAAGACAAACCTGGTTTTCCGCCTGAGAATATCAGAGCAGAGAACATCTGGATGTTTGGAAAGCGCGTATATAGCGCTGATAGCTTGTTCAGCCACTCCGTACCATTCCTTGCTATCAGAAACAATCTCTACCATAGCAGCCAACTTCTCGAGCACCGGGTGATCGTTGGTTAGTTTGGAAATACCCGCTTCCTTGGATTTGGCTTGGCGGCCAGGAACCATGCGCCTCAATGCAATGCATGTGTATTTGGCAAGTACAAGGTCGAGCTTTCCAAGATTCCCGAGGCCGATCCGTAGCATCGGTTCTATCTCCTTGATGACAACTTCTGGGTCTGCCAGGGCAAGCATTCCAAGGACAATGATTGCGCCTCGACGCTGGGTCCTAGAGATGTCCTTTTTCTGTACACCATACACTTGCCAAAGCTTGGCAATAACAGCGTCGGAAATATGGCCGGCTTCATCATTGTGCTTAGCAACTGTTCTAGACATGTTAGCTCCGCAGGGGTTGAGCCAAATGTCAAACTAATCATATTCCGAGCAATATAGTTGGCAGCATCATTCGGGCTGAACGAGTCAGGTGCATCGAAAAACAATCCTTTGTAGCAGTCAATGAGGTGGGTCTGCACCCCTTTGCCTTCGTCACTGTTTCCTTTTGTCCAAATAAGTCGCAACATTCGTCGAATCCCACTCCGCGCAGTCTCAACCTTGTAGGCGTCGAGAACAACAAAAAAGTCCATAGCTTCTATGACTTCACTCTTATTCCGAGATGATAAGAGTTGAGAGACGGTCCTGGCGGCTGAGTGAAGGACTTCAATGAACCGGATAGCCTCATTGTAATATTTCCTCGTTAGTTGGAGGCGTCCTAGGAGTTCTGATGTTGCCGCCTGTTCCGCAGCTTTCTGCATCGCAGCTGCCTTTTGCTCCTCCGTTAACTTAGGGGCCTTGGAAGGAGAATCGTCAGGCATCTGCGTGGCATCGTCCAAAAGCTCGCTGTCGACATGCGATGTCTCGCCCACGTCGAATCCAGGCGTTTCTGGGGGGCGCAATGCAGTTAATTCGGCATCAACAGCTTCAAGTCTGGCAGTCCACTCTTTTAAGGATAGTTGGCCGCCATGCATGACGCTGAATGGATGGGTAGAGACTAGTTTTGCCAGGAGCTTTACCGCGTTTCGTCGCACATTGCTGCTTTTATCCTCCAAACTCCTTGTTGCCAACTCCGCAGCTGCTTGCCGCCTCCTTGGAAATTTCTGCTCTAGTTCACAAATCCTCATATACACTTGAATGGCCCGGCAGCGACAGTACGGATTAATATCCAGAAATCGCTCTTCAAGGACATCAAAGAATGCATTAATTTGCGTTTTAAAATTCTCACCTTGTTCCTCTTGTCTGCTGAGGTCAGAGATGAGGTTCCCACAAACCTCAATCACCGCGCACCGGAGGGTATACGACTATGGCAGAAAAAGTAATACATGTTAGTTCACACTCGCCAACGCAAAGGGAAATTAAAAGCATACCTCGCTATCGAGTTGTTTAGCTAAGAGGGTCATTTGTTTTATAATTAACCTAGGTGCAAGTTCTGAGAGTTTCACGATGAATGCAGAAACAGATTTTGGACCTCTTGTATCATTGGAGTTGAATTCCTTGTTGCCAAGTTCCCTAAGTCAGGTAAGCATGTGGTTCATGTATTCGATTAATCGTAAGCATACTTTAAGATTTCGTCTGAAAGCTGTGGGTAGTCGTATTGTTCAGCAAGGATATGAAGGAATTCAGCCATTGGTTCTGAGAGATGCTCAAAATACGTCAAGCTCTGTACAATTGAAGTCTGAGCGCCTATCAAACCATTTAGCCAAATCATCTACCAACAGATAAATTAAATAACTTACCAAAAGCGTGCCCATGGTGCTTCACTGCAATACAAAGTACTTTGAAGGCATGCATGCGAATAGTCGTACTCTTCACACGCTGCTCACTCTCAAGAATGAGATAGACCGAACGAGTAAACAGGTTGATAAAAGTGTCGCGGTCCGAAGTAGTTAGAAATATCCTGCCAAGTTTGAGTTTCATAACCTTGCACATAATCTCCATGGAAATTTGGATTTGAAGGGACCAGTCCCAGATATTATCTTTGGTGGTTGTTTTGGACTTGGGCTTCCCTGCACCTCTCCTAGCAGGAGGCGCTTCTGCAGACTTCTCTGCGGCCTTGACTTCAACGGCAGACAAGGCCCATTGAAGCAAAAAGCCGTACATTTCAAGTAGTTGCTTATGGTATTGGATTCCATCCTGCTCATCAGACTCCAGATCGCCATGAATAATATCTGCTTCGACGGATAATCCGGACACTATTAAGTCGAGTATTTTACTCAAAGATCGCGCTGGAAGGAATTGGGAATATCTGTAGCAGATTAAGAGTTTAGAGTCTGACCTAGCAAATCTGACGGTTCGGGGGAACGCGTAGAAACAGTGCGTACTTTAACAGAAATTGTAGCGAGTCAAAGAAAGGTTGTCTGGCCAGTCCTTCAGGGTTCTCAGCAACAGCATCCACAACCGGATTCAAGACGTTATCAATTAGGGCAGTCGATAGCTGATCAGGGTCCGTTTCACAATCCAACAGTTCCGGGTCGGCATCGGGGGTAGGAAGTGACTGGGGGTCACTCAGATAATATTTAAGAGATTCATTAATATGAAACTGTATCCTATCCTCCATGATGGACCGCTATGAGAAATCTTAGACAGAGAACCAACAATGGAAGATAGAGGAAGAGGAAGAAGGGAAGATGGGGAGACGAAAGCGGTGGAGCTACTATGGTGGCGGAGGAGTTGTTTGTATATTGCCATTTTGGGACAGATTACCAAAAATATTGGTAATAACACGTTTAATACTTTTTAATACCTTGCCTGGAATTACTACTGATAAGTCAATACCACAAAACTTATTTGTATAGCCAATTACGATACATATAGTTACATTACACCAATACACTATCAGCTCTATCAATATCTCCACATAGAAAGAACATCAACAAATCCCTTTATCCCACTGTCACCATTTATGAATGATCCGAGAGGCTGAATAGCTTGATCCCAAAATTGTTCGAACTTAGTTTAATTTTTACCTATTGATAATCTATTCATTGAGTTACTTCTTTTATACGTGAATGGGAATATCACATTCCCTGATAATTATTATTCGGGACCATGACAAGCCTTCAGGCAGCTCGTGCCGCTACACATAAGTCTCAAAATAAAACGTCCCTTAATGGGCAGGCTCAGACCACTGGTCCCAAATACGCGTTGGGAAATAGTGTCGACATTGATGACCAATCCCGGGAAGAAAGTGACTTTGAAGAAGAGAGACAAGACGTGGTCGATGGGGTTGATGATTCTGTGAAAGAGGACATGAAGAAGCTCGAAGATTCATTTCGGGGAATTTCAGATCGGTTTAGGCTAGTGGACAGGATCGGTGAAGGTAACTCTTTCGTCCCTGCTGCAAGAGTTTTGTTTCTGTTTTAACTGAGTAACATTCAGGGACTTTCTCTACAGTATATAAAGCGGAAGATCTTCTATACGATCACTATCAGAATGACTGGGATATGTTTCAAAATGATGATAGCAATTCCTGGGTGGATCCTCCAGCAAAACGGCGGCGGGTAGAAGACAGACGTGGCCGCTCGATGCCTACAAAGCGAAGCCGACCTAGATACGTTGCGCTCAAAAAGATCTATGTGACAAGTAGCCCAGTCCGGATTCAGAATGAACTGGAGTTACTGCATGACCTTCGAGGATGCCGATCAGTGTGTCCACTTATCACTGCTTTCAGGCACCAAGATCAGGTCGTAGCGGTCTTGCCCTTCTTTCCTCATACCGACTTTCGGATCCAGTATCGGACCTTTATGGTTGCGGATATGCGACATTACTTCCGATCTCTCTTTACCGCATTGCATTCTGTGCATAAACATGACATTATTCATCGGGATATTAAGCCTACGTAAGGATGCCTCTATTGAACCTGCTTGCCCATTGCTAACCATAGCGCTTTTCTGCAGTAATTTCTTGTACAACCCTGATATTCGAGAAGGCGTTTTGGTTGACTTCGGTCTTGCAGAGGTATTTCTTCACAGAAAGTTACGTTTCTATGCGGTCTGAATTTGACTAATGATCCTAGCGTGAGGGATCGGAGTATACAGGCACCTGCCTTTGCGTTCATCCGCCTCATGTGCGCCGGAGTCGAATCCTAAGTAGTCACTATTCGTCCCATTCACCCGCGTCGTTATCGAGCGGTTATCCAAAGAATGACTCCCGGCCGTCAAAAAGGGCTAACAGAGCCGGTACGCGGGGTTTCCGAGCGCCGGAGGTCCTACTCAAATGTACATCCCAAACAACTAAAATAGATATGTGGTCAGCGGGTGTCATTCTTTTAACGCTACTTGGACGCCGATTTCCGTTCTTCAACTCTGCTGATGACGTCGACGCGATGATTGAGATGTCAAGCATTTTTGGGACTCGTCGTATGAAGATTGCGGCAGCAATGCATGGGCAGATATTTGAAACGACCATTCCAACAATTGGCGAGAAAGGGTATAGTTGGGAACGGCTGGTGAAATGGGCCAGTTGTGTGGAGGAGTTGACAGAGAGCGAGAAACAAGCCACTCGCCTCCTGGCTGGCCTAATGGAACTTGATCCGTATAAAAGGCTGAGCGCCAAGGAGGCTCTACAGCATGAATTCTTCACTGACCCTATAGATCATGATGTGGAGTGGGGCGGACACCCGGAGGATAGCGCAGGCTCGGCCGAGGAAGATGGAGGAGAGGAGGACAACGGGGATGTAGACGAGGTCACGATGGTCTAAGTACACGGCGCGTACGATTATACTTCACGAAGTAGCTATGCAAATTCCAATCTAACGTGGCATGTATTCTGTCTTCAGAGAATATTGCCATCATTGGCACTTCTAATGCTCAAGTGTCAGAAAAAAACCGGTGTAGGATTGTATGTGATATTTCAAGACTTGGACACATAGTTGGCTATCTCTTCCAGTGTATTTTTGTATATATTCCCTAAGCAGCAAACTAGCCGGGAGGACCTGGTCCACGTTTGGATTCAATCTTAACCAGCTTCCCCGAAGTCATAGTGACCAGTCTGTGCAGCGTGTTGAGTGGCACCCTTCTCACCGACAAATGTGCCACCACATGTGTTGCAGCGAATACGAAAACTCGCCGTATCGGTATAATAATGTTTCCCTTGCAAGATTTTACAGAGATCTAACGATTTTTCGATGACAAATTGATCAGCCGAGTCAAAGACCTTTGTATCGAACTCTGGGGGAGAATAGGAGTGGGTGAAAGGCGGATCGGAAGGTGACAAGGCGATGGTATCGTAGTGAATACCAGAGTAGACTAGGACACACCGAATAGGTGGCCCCTCATTAAATCGATCAACTCGAAGCGTCTGAACATCAATTGAACAAATTTCAATGTCAAAGTGCTTGCTCAAGATACTGAGTTCAATGCCCCCACCCCATGAGTCCTCATTTTGGATCCACCGGCAATAATCATCGGGTTTCCTTTCCAGGACTGCCTCCGAGTATAGACTTGGATTCTCTTGGATCGTTTGGGCGACAACAGACCGTAATTCGGTCATGGCATCCATTCCTCCCATGATAGCGGTGCCCACTGCACGAAAGAGACACGAATTATCATCTGGCATTATGCGGAGAACGAAAGTCCCCGAGTGTTCTGGCGAGGCGATTTCAGGAGGGTTACCAGATTCAGCTTCGTTTGTAGCCTCTGAGGGTACTTGGTGTAAGGGTGTAGATTGCTCCTTCACACTATCTGGGGTTTCGACCAAGCTCTCTTTCCGAGTGATTAGGAGTTGCTCGCCGTTGAGATTGACTCCAATATCGGTAATTTTTGTATCTGGATCAAGAGAATCGATATCAAATGGCTTGAGGTCAGGATATCCATATTTTACATCATAACTTGTCAAGCCTGTCTTGTTGACAATCTGGGCGCGAAGGTCATCAACCGTCGCTGTTTCATCGAAGATGACGGTGGACTGTCCAGCAGGTCCACGCACTCGAAACTTCATGATCGTTTAGTAGGAAAGGGTAAGCTGCTGGCAACAAGAACAAGAATGATGACAAATGACAAAAGGTTTAAAAGAACGATGGTAAGAGCTATTCTAATATGGCAAGAGCTAATTCATGAAGACCAAAGAGGAAAACTGCAGGATGAATATTAATAACGATCGGGAACACTTAACATTTACAACATAAATTTATGCAGAAGGGCTTCAAGGGCTTTTAAATCTTCAGCGCCCACCGATATGATGCGATGTGAATAGAGGTAGCTTGAGGTCCACGCCGAATAGAGAACTAAGTGATTCATTAATGACTAATCATGTGCATTATTATTGCACAAATATCCGTAATATCTGGATGCTTAGTCACCGTACCTTGGTGCATTCCTCACTGTCGTCGCTTTTATTCGCCCCTTGGTAACGTTTTTGCGAGCCTTGCCTTTATGGGTTTATTTTATTTTCTTTATTTTGTATTTCTGGGGAACTTTTAAATTAATGAGCTGTAGCTTGTCTGCTTTGGCTTCTGTCTTAGCATCCCCAAGTTTTCTGTTGTGTTGATGAACAACATGGAGAACGCATCGGACCAATCGCAAGTCCAAGCCGTGGCTGAGGAACAAGTGAAAATTGAGGGGACCGATGGAAAAGACCAGGGTAATGATAAAGATGAGGATTCTGCATCTTCTGGTGTCAGCGACATCCAGTGGAGATCGATGATGGATGTCGTGATGGCAATTTATGAATTTAGAGAAGAGGAGTAAGTTCATTATAAGGCCCTGTCGCAGTTTGCCTCAACGTCTAAGCTAACCATCTCCACTTCTCCAATTTAGTGGGCATGATCCGTCTAGGTTATTCCATCGCAGTGTGAACAAGCGCAATGTCCCAGACTATTATGAAATTATTAAGGAGCCTATGGCTCTCAGTATCTTAAAGCAAAAGATCAACAAGAGGGAATACAAGGAGTTTTCTGAATTCGTGCGAGACTGTGCTTTGGTATGATGGTGTCCATTCGCCAAAATTGTATTGATATAGAGAACTGACATTCTCCCTTTTGCTTTCGCTAGATACCACATAACGCGCAAACATATAACCGACCCAAGTCGCAAGCTTACGAAGATGCGCTTGTTATCAAGGTTCGTGAGATTGCCAGTTGACCCTTCATTATTTCGACTACACGACTACCATGTCTTACTAACCTCTTCGATAAAATATAGGATGTCTTCATCGCAGAATTCGATAAACTAGTGAAACAGGATATCATCTCCCCAGAGGTGGCTGAGCTTCCTGACCTCGGTGAGATCCCCGAGGCGGATCCTCTGCCTGAGGAAGTGGAAGAAGAGGACGAGGAAGACGACGAGGAAGAAGACGAGGAAGACACGGATGACGACGGTCGCCGCAAGAAGAAGAGGGGTCCTCGGCCCGGAACGAAACGTGATACTGGGAAGGACGACGGGCGCAAGTCTAATGATCCCGAGCTTCGAAAGAAACGTGGCCGCCCCCCGCGCGTGGACACGCCGATGGAAGCGAGAATTAAAGCGGTTTTGAAAGGAATTCGAAAGTTAAAGGGTCCCGGCACTCAACTCAAAGTGCGCCACTTCGAAAGACTACCAGACAAAGCCACCTATCCAGACTACTATATTGAGATCAAGGAGCCCATTGCTATCGATATCCTCAAGAGGAACTCAAAGCGAAAGAAGTACAATTCCGTCGAACATTTCATGAGAGATATTGACCTGATGTTCAACAACGCAAAAGCCTACAATCAACCAGACAGCCAGATATACAAAGATGCTGTTGACTTACAGGCGGAGGCACGTAGGTTAGCCGAATTGGAAAAGAAGAAACCAGATAGTGAGTATCTGATGGATGATGGCCGGCTACCTCTGCCCGACGGCATTCTTCATAAGGGTGAACTATGGAAAGTAGGTGACTGGGTCCACATACAGAACCCCAATGATGTGACAAAACCTATTGTCGCACAGATTTATCGGACATGGCAGGATCCCGAGGGCGACAAATGGGTCAATGCTTGTTGGTATTATCGCCCAGAGCAAACCGTTCATCACTTTGAAAAGCACTTCTATCCCAATGAAGTGGTGAAGACCGGTCAGTATCGAGACCACCGGATTGACGAAGTCGTTGATCGCTGCTTTGTAATGTTCTTTACTCGCTATAGCCGTGGACGTCTAGGGGCCTTCCCCCTGATAAGGAGGTGTACGTTTGTGAGGCCCGCTACAATGAGGAGAAATATAAGCTGAACAAGATCAAAACTTGGGCAAGCTGCCTTCCCGACGAAGTAAGGGAGAAGGACTATGAGATGGATCTCTTTGATGGTACTCGCAAGATCAAGAAGATCCCCAGTCCTATCAAACACTTGCTTAAGTCCGATGCAAAGGAGACGGATGATCTTCCCAAACCTACATGGGGTGCTGAAAATGCACCCCCAATCGTTGGAGCTGTCCATTGCCGCCCACGAGATGAAAATGTGAGTCGCCAGCTTGCCTGTTGACAGGGTTTCTGTCCGTAAAGTTACCGAGAACTCAAAACTGATGATATTGCGCTTAGGAATCTCCACCGCCAGAACCTACTCCATCCCCTCCCCCAGCTTCTATTCCTCATCCTACTTTGCCTCCTGTGGCCAGGCAACCGTCGATCAAGCCAATGACGCGGCCTAGCTTGGGCAGCCCAGCTAGTTCTAATTTAGCTGCTGCTGCCACGCCGGTGCCTGCCCACTCACCGGTAGCCGCTGCTCCAATCCAGAATTCACCTGTGCCTGCCCCTCCGGCGACTTACCAGCAGTCTCACGTGGCATCGCCTCAGCTTTATTCTTCAGCTTTTCAGAGGCGTGCCAGTAACTTCGCGCCGCAGACACCGGCTTCATACCAAGGACCGCCCGGTTCACACTCGTATGCGGCTATTCAGTCCCCATATGCACCATATCAGGCGAACCGCATGCATGTTCCTACAACTGCAGGATTGGTCAATCCTAATGCCCCCCGGCCGATTGAAGTTTTCCATCTGAGTGATGCTGCCAATACTGCGATTCCTGCTGATATTCGTGAACAGTTTCACACAGATGATAGAGGCCGCGTGCTGTTCTTTTCATCCGTTCCTTTGGATGTTGCTTCCTCTACTCAACAGAAACTCGGCCACTCTCTCAAGTACCTGGCAACGAAGGAGGAGCACCGGAAGCGGGTTGAGGATCGGAAGCGAAAGCTGGCTCATGAAAACGAAGAACGGGTCAAACGTGCAAAATGTGCTCGTGCAGGCGAGGGGAGTATCCTTGCTTCTCAAGTAGAGTCGCTCACGAATAGGGCTGTCCAAGCCACAACTGATCAAATTGTGACTGGTACTAATGCACTCTATGAAGTTCTATACGGAGATCGGGCGGAAAGCGCGAAACTATCAGACATCAAGGCTCGTGAACGGGCGATTGTTGCCAGCCAAGCTATACAGGCGCAGACAACGCACATTCAAGCCGAGTCGACGAGAGCAACATTTGTGAACCTAAGGGGGAATGCCATATATATAGACGATATTGATCCGACATCTTAAGGCACTAGTACCATTTTAGTCATAGGCGTGCAGTTACGAATATTGTAATAGAAGCAAATGTTACTGTTATCTCCGAATCCAACGCCTCCTCTTCCCCCAATATTAGGTGATACTGGAATGCAAAAAGGCGTCGTCACCGCCAAGGCAATTGATTTAAGGGATTACATGGTTTGTTTAAGGTACTAGGCGCCTTGTTCATATGTTATTACTATTACTCTAATACAGATTTTGCGTAAAGCTAAAAGGATTTCCAAGTTATTGTTCATTCGAATGCGTATTTATTCTGCATGATGCTTAGGTAGGACTTTCATCTCTCTGTACATATGATGTTTGATGTGCAAACTGCAAAACACCCCAGTCTGACTAACATACAACATATAGAAATCAAGAGACAAAGTTGCTGGAAAGAAAACAAAGAGAAAAAAGTAAGACAAACCAAATACCTAGAATTGAATCAGACCAAGAAATCATTGATTCATGAATAGAATACCCAAAGTGAAGGACTTGATGGAAAAAAGGGAAACATGACTCATTGAATGTGTGGATTGAGCAAAGTCCAAAAGAATGCAAATCAGCAAAAAGATGAATCGGCGACGCAAGAAGCAAATTAGAGATATATCAAAATGCAAAGATCCATTGTCCCTGCTTGCTTTCGCACAGGGACATATAAAACAACGCCTTTCTAAGCCATAGTAAATCAAGCAATCCAATGCTTAGTCTAAAAGGACTGAGTGCAAAAGGAAAGGAAAAGAAACAGCGCAACCGCTGCTATATAACAAAACAATAAAGTTCCAGAAGCGCTTTCCCATTCTATGCGAATTGTCCGCTGAGCAAAAAGAAAATTATAAGCCTTCTTTTTCTCAACATTTTCACTGACCATGATATTGTGTATCCAACAACAGAGGTCTTCGTATTTTTTCCCCGTGGAATTATTGTACGCTATCGAGCATTCGGATCCTTGGAGGCACGCTTTCGTTCCATGTATAGTTCGGAGGCGCCTTGACGTGGTCCATAACAGTTATGATTGGAAGCCTAAGCTAGTGGTAGGTGTTGGCTCTTCATCGTTCGACGCTGCCTTGTTGGAATCCCATGATGCACTACTCCGCTTATTATTCTCTTCTTCCTCCATAGAGAAGACTAAATCGCTTTGTTCTTCATCGATTGTGCTGGTGTTGACAGGTGATGAGACTGCACGGTCCAGACGGCTGCTAGGCCCAGTGGATGAGGAGTGGCGTGCGGTGCCAGGGTGAAGAGACATGCCGCTCAGTTGCTGAGAAATCATCGACATCGACGACTGCCGAGCAGAATTGGAGACAAACGGAGAACCATCACCAGAAATTTGCCGGCTGCCTATAGGTCGCAAACTAGGACTGGAGCCTACGTTCAAGGAGGATTCGCGGAGGGGTGAACCGACGTGAGTCAAAGAAGGGCCATGAGCATCCTCCTCCTTCTTTTGCCGTTGCTTAGCAAACAATGCGCCAAAGCGAGACGGGCTAGAGCCTAGAGGTGAACCGATTTTCGAAAGACTGGAGCTAGTCATTCCCAGCCCGCCAAGGTCGCGGTGGCTGGGGCTGAGATCATGATCCGTCCGGGACAGCCGTCGGAGTCGCTCCTGAGGCGTAAGGACATCGTCATGTAGATTCATGGGCAAATAGTCTTCTTCCATCGGAAAATTGTTATCTTCCCAGTCATCCAAAGCCGTGGGCCTGGGAACACTGGCTGAGAGGACTCGTGGTTTCAATGGGCGGTTAGAGTGTAAGAATCGTGGACCCAACGACTCATCAGGTACAGCTGGAGGGGATGATCCCATGAAAGACGGTTTTCTGAAATCACGAGCATTCCGAGGCGCATCTGGGGCCCCTCCGACTCTGTGGGACGGTGGTGACAGTTCTAATCCAAATTTTGATGGCATGGAGGCGGCAACCGGGCCGTAACGGGCAGCATGGGAGATGCCCTGGCTGTCAAAGGACGCTGGAAGTGGCGCATCAAGCGCCGTTAAGTGGTTATTTGGCGACATAGGGAACCGCATATCGTCCGCGGGCGATCCATACTTGGAGCCGTTGTCCGAAGTCAAACCTGTATCGATTGTGGGGATCGCATCATAGGGTGTATGCTGTTGTGCGTGCAACGCGGGGAACTCCTCCTGGGGGGGAAGTTGAGGAGCATAGCGAGGATCGTGGCCGTCCATTCGTTGCTGCGAAAGTACCGAGTTTGTCAAAGCGGAATCCTGGTTCATAAAAGGCTGCGGATTGACACGGCCACCCAGGTTGAGATGATGTCCAGTCAAACCAAGACTGGGATTCGGTCGATTAACTCGTCGACCATCGGGGAGAATATGCGCCAGAGCACATTTTGCTCCGAATTTACAATTCCCCTGTTGCGCGTAAAGTCGAAGTTAGTCGCATGATCTCCAGGAAATCAAATACAGAGGGTGGAGATGATATATATACCTTTGTAAAATATTTACAAGGCGCATAATCAACAGCAGCATCTGTGGAGTGTAAGAAGGGACAGGCAGGCCCAGCCTGGCAAGTTCCCTGACGGAAGAATTTGCAGGGGACATGCTTGGTATCTGAGAGTGGTTAGATGGAGAGGACCACTGGAGAGGCGAGGAGACATTTCTAGAGGAAAACAAGATGAAGACCCTTACAGCAGTATCAACTGCAGAAAGGCCATGGAAAAGAGAGTCTTACTACTTTGATTCGGAGGGCTGCGGGCAGCCATATCGAAGCCGGACGAAAGGTTGCGGGAATGACCGTTCTCGAGAGGCTGGCTAGTTCCGGAGGGAACAGTAAGGGGAGTACGATTTTTCATTTCAATTGACAGACGATTTTGAATGTGGGAACCGCTGGAGGGAAGATGAGGAGGATGATTCCGAGAAGTAGAGAGGTGCATGGGGAAAGATTGGCACCTGGGTGGTAGTAGTAGGTAGAGTGGTGGTACTCTCTCGGGAGGAGGGGCTTATCAAGTGAGCTTAGAAGCAGACAGAACAAACTATACTGGACTTGAGCAATATGTCACAACGATATAATATTAATATTTATGAATTTGAAGAAATCATATTAGGTATCAGGGAAAGAGATGAAGAAGGTAGAGGAAAGGTTAAAATGGGAGAAAAAGAGAGGGAGAGATGAGGAGAAATTGGGTAGAGAGAGAGAGAGACACGCTCGGCGAGTCCATCCACAATCTGCAATCCCAATAAGCAAGTAGTAGATCAATATTTCTAGAAAGATTGACATTGTTATTATTACTTTTTATTTGTTTGTATTTTTCTTTTCTTTTCTTTTGTCACATAGCACTATATTGTATTATTTACTGAAATATCACATCATGTTCTGTATCTAACAAGCAGATTTGCAAATAAATAGAATGGAATAGGCGCATGATGATGCCAGATGAACACTCAAGTAAATACCTAGCTACCTACCTAGGCAGGTATGTTCGTAGGGCTCCTGACCTCTCTTAAGAATAAACCAGCAATATTCTTTCTCTTCCTTCCCCTCCTTCTTGTTCTTGTTCTACTTTTTTTTATATCAACTTGAATACTCCTTCAAAGCCCTCCACCCCCACATTCGATCATTTCAGTGTATCAAGAAGACCTTCAAGCCCTAGTGATTCCTATTTTTGTATGTTAGCTCTTTTAACATCTCACCGTTAGTACCGAAATGCTTCATTTACCTTTAACTCTTCCCTTGTCATATTTTCGGGCAGTACCTCCGAACATCTTCTCCACAAGTCACAACAGATTCGCCTGCGGACATTAGCATGCCTCTGCCAGTGTTTCCATTCTTTTTCAACTGCCTCCTTTCCTTCTGGAGATATTGCCATTGCCTCACTTCCGCTTAGATTAGCGAGACCTGCAAGCATTCCCTCCTTATCTTCCTTAAGCCGGCAAATGTCATGATGAAGTTCAGAGAGCAATGGTCGCGCGTGAAACTCGGCGAGTTCTGACTTTGCCCGTTTCTCGTTGGTCTCCAGAGTCGAAAGTTGACTATGACACTGCTTGATATCTTGCTCCAAGGCTGTAATTAACCCTGCTGTACGTTCGTCGGATGACACCTGTAGAGCGTGGTAAACAGTCTGCTTCCCTAAATGAGGGTATCAGCCCGCGCATCTCGCCTTTTTCCTTCGGGATTATTGAACCAACCAGATACCCTACCCTCGATCTTCTTAGTTTGGCACAATTCCCTTAAGGCCTTTGCAGCGTATGCTTTGGGTTTGGCATTAGCAAAAAGATTAAATGATCAGAGCCAATACACGGGAGTTCCCCTACTTTTGGTCACCTTGTTGTGTAGATTGGCGGAGATATCAACGGCCTAGGACAGCGTATTAACAAGCCTCATTCCCATGGGTTGACACGGCGAAGAATACAAACCGAATAGGGACGGCTACTCCATTCTGGTTAGCTATCAGAGTATTGCACAACCACCACGAGCTGAAAGAGATTGATGGACGAAACATACTTCTGTTTCTCTACAGTGCCAATGGCCACCGGGTTAGAAGTCTGCTGCGCTTTATGTAAAGAAATAGGATTGGCATTAAAGGGGACTCACGAAGATAGTCAAGGATAACCGTTGCCCCATCTGGTGCAACTAGATGGAAGGTGAGTTTTGTTATATACTAGGCATCGAGGATAGGTGGCCAACCATTCTTACTAGAACTGGTGCCGCACTTATCCTTCTGCTTTCCCATGGTAGACTAGCGAGTCAGGATGAACCCGGAAAACAGATTACAGTCAATGGAAAGAACAGAAGCCGATATACTTGGATTTAGGTATTATCGAGAACGGGAAACGCGGAAGCAAAGCCTAGCGAATGGCCCTCTCCTACAACCATCACGTGCAGACATCGACGATGATGGGTATGGTCAGGTGAAGTGTATACCTAGGTATATTTCATGCCGACTACCCCTAAAGGCTTTTTTGCTTTCTTTCTTTCTTTCTTCTCTTTTGCTAAACGAACTCCATGACAGAAGGCAAATGACATTCAAAATGAAACAACATTCAACAATTAACAATCAATGCTGTAGGCCAAAATCTCAGGGTATCACATGACGATCTGGATTAGAGTCAGTGGGCGAAGAAATGGATAGACACCGGAGACGATAATTCTGGGGATGCTTACGCAATCACTATCATTTTTGACAGTCGGAACTCCCATCTCCTCAAACGTCTTGGGACCTTTTCCGGGTAGACCTTGGGAATTAGGTTTCGTTGGCGCGCCTCCGGGTTGTTGATTGGATGAACTCGACGGAGCTGCCGAGGGCTTGGGTGTCGATGATGGTGATTCCCTCGATTCCACCCGTGGTGGGAACGATGGGGACATGGGAGGCCTGGGGGAATTGGAATTGATCCGTCCGCCTGGGGGCAGAGGAGAAACAGGCGTCCTCGCAGGTTTTCTGTCTGGAAAGCCATTACGCCTCCGGGGGTCAGTACCTGAGGGATCAAGCGGCGCCGAGTAGCCAATATCCAGTCTCGGAGTCGCTGAAGGGCTAGGCATGCTTCCGGGGCTTGTCGGTCCAGCACTTGACGGTGTTCCTGGGCCAGGGCGATAACCCATGGGGCCTGGCCCATAAGATGCTGCTCGGTACGCTTGAGGTGGACCGTAACCAGGAGCATTGGACCGAATATTCGGATTAATACCAAAGGCAGAACTTGGCCGTGGGTCTGGTGCCGAGTAGTTTGAAGGAAAACCAGGCCGAGCACGCGAACCGGGAGCCGGTCCGTCAGGATAAGGGACAGCTGACTGTCCATTGTTGTTCGAAAGGTTCATCCTCGAGGGGTCTGGCATTTCGATATTTTCGGGAGCCGGAGCAAGGGAGTTCCCACGCTGATGGGATCCATACCGCGACTTAATTCGAGCAATTGCAACTCTTTCATGATCTTTCTTGGATAGTGTTTTTGACCGAGATATACTATCAATCCGGCTGGTAGCATCTTTGTTTCCATTTGCCGCGGCCTTTGCATACCAGCCCCTGGCTTCCTTGATATCGACCGGAACGTAAATTCCGACTTCGTAGAAGTAGCCTAAGGCAAATTCAGCCGTTGGGAACCCACTTTGTGCAGCGCGTTGAGCATATGTGAACGCCAACTCGTCATTCTTCTCAAAAACGCCCTCATGCCCACAGAGAAACCATTTGCTAATGGCCATTTCCGCTTCAGGTTCACCTTGGCGTGCAGCCAATGCATTGTAATGTAAGGACAAGGCAGGGCTAAAATCGCAACCGAGTTGACAAAGCTCATACGCAGCACCCATCTTAACTTGGGCTTTGGCGAAACCATGATAAGCTGCCTTTTCTATATTGACTCGAGCCGCATTGAAATCCAGCGGGAGGAAACTATCTGGGATGCTTACTTGCGGTAACTCCCGGGCAAGAAGCATACCATAAACCTGTACGGGCGTGTCAGCAGTCGAAGAATGAACTTGACGGAATTTCGTCACCCACGTAAGCACCCTGAGGAGCGTTTTCATCACAGGACTCTGCCGCCATATGAATGTAATCCAAGCCCATTTTATAATCCTGTCGGTATCCATGTTGCCCGAGGAGAATCATCATTCCAAGACGCTGGAAAATAGGGTCAGTGTGCAGAGTGGGATTAGATCGACGTGGGCGAACATACATAGCAAGAAGCAGAATCTGCAAGAGCAACTCCTTTCTCGTAGTATTTAATCGCTTTCTCCGGTTCACCCGAACTTTCAAACTGCATCCCAATCCTATACTCGGCCCGAGCATATCCCTTCTCAGCGGCTCTAGAATATGCTCGGAACGCTTCCTTCTTATCCACACGGAAGCCAAATTTACCAAATTCGACCCACGTGCCCTTGATGAAATCAGCTTTGGGATGGTATTGGTCGGCCAAGAAATTGACAATGTTCATCGCGTCTACTTTCAACTGGTGTTCTATCTGGGGCGTCTGGGGCCTTGGCGGCTGGATTAGAGACAGACGAGCCTCGTTCTGCATTGCAATTTCGACATATGCGAGAGCGTCCTGAGCCCAGGATAATTGCATTTCAGGATCATTCGAAGACAAAACTGGTGCTCTGGCCGATTCTAGACTTGCTTCCCTCTCCTCACTCGTTGGGGGGACATTTGGCGGCGGATTCCGCAGGACCGGAAATGGCGAAAAATTTGGCTGATCTATGGAACCAAATGAGGCAGACTGGGGATTAGATTCATAGCTTGATACACCATAATTCGAGGGTTGTTCTTGGCTAAGGGCTGCGGCAGAAGAAGTTCGTGCTGGATATTGGGCATACTGCAAGGTAGCTTGCTGACTGCGGTGGGGGTTCCGAACTTCGTGTTCAAGGTGGGCAATGTTATCCTGCATATTCTCCGGTACCTCGGGCATGACCCTGTTATTTTGATTAGCAACATCCAACGGCGCATAGCCCTAGTATCGGTTATCACATCTGGAGAATCACACCTTCGGGGAGAAGGGGATATGACCTCTGGCATGTAAAAGTCATCCTGACCCCCTGGATACCATGTTGCGCCCAACCTTGGCTGGCCGCGACCTTGCGGTGGTCTGTTCATCATCGAAGTATGTCTCCGTTTGTAGACTAGACTGTTGTGCTTTCCCCTCTTTTTGTGAACCCCTAATCAGTGCCAGTAGCCTTCCGTGTCGGAGTGAAGGCTAGGGACAGTATAGATTTAATGGAAACAAGTCATTGACGAAGGTATAAAACCGCTTGCGAAAAGGCCGGTCGATTCAAAGGGGGAACTTTTAAAGTTGCTTCTGAATGAGCAGCAGTATATCAATTGGCCAAATAAAAGGAGGTAGGTGGCATAAATAAGGTCGTGTCCGCTGCTCGAACTTGGAGAGGGTGGGATGTTAGAAGAAGGTATCCAGGTAAATTCAGCAAGTAAATAACAAAAAAAGTAATAAGAAAAAGGTGGAAACGTCAAAGAGAATGATAAGAATAATTAGTTAGTAGTACTTGTAGCAGTACCTGTAAAGTGCTGTAGTGTTAAAGGAAGTAAGTAAAGCAGAAAATAATAATAAGCGGGGAGTTCCATGAGATGAATTATTATTTATTTAAATCACCTGAGGGGGAAATAAAGACAAGAAAAATCGCTCCACCAACTCCGATTCTATCCAACTATCTATCCTCTTTCTTTTCCAACTACGGAGTAGACTAATAAACTAGGCTGATACTAATACTAATAGTCTTGGTGTAGTCCTGAATTTACTCCGTTCTTTTTCTACTTTGATACTATAATTATCATCCTGGTTCCCTCCATTACTTACTCCCTAACATCAGGCCTGGTATGCCATTCTTCACCGGCCCTAACTCGTTAACCTTTTTGTTTTCAAATATGCAGACTAACCAAAGTTAGTAGAACAGAAAGAATTAGGTACCTGTTGGAGCCTTTAGTGGATCTCCAGAATTGTCCGTCCCTAGGCAATTTTACAAGTCTGATGCAATGAGAATATGTCCTTATGCAGTATCTACTACCTATATGTATAAGGTACAGAGCCTGACCGGTGAAGGTTTTTGATGTACTACCACATTCTATAGTTTCTTACGGGGTTGAGAACTTCTGTCCGTAAACTTCGAATATTCTGAACCAGAGATACAAAGCAATCATTACAATCATGGCTGCTGTCCCTGAAGATTTCCATCATCCTTACACTCCTTATGATATTCAACTTCAGTTTATGCAGGCCTTGTATGCCTGTCTCGAAGATGCCAAGGTTGGTGTGTTTGAATCTCCAACTGGTAAGTTCCCAAATCGGTTCCTGCTGCATAATTGCTCTTGTTCTCCCTCCTGACCTTGGTTGTAGGCACTGTAAGTGAATTTCCATTATCATCAAATAGTCAACTATTTTTCTCCTAAAAGTTATCAAGCCTTCCACCAATTTTACCCTTTGATTCCAGGCTGCAAGATCAATATCAATAACCATGCAAATTGTACTGGTCACTAAATTGTTTCTGCAGGGGAAATCTCTCAGCTTAATATGCGGTTCTTTAAGCTGGCTCCGGGATCACAAACGGAGGGGCCTTCAGGAAAAATTAACAGATACTACAAGTTAGACCATAGCAAGGCGAATTATATAGGGTGCGATTTCTAATATTTTCCTAGGTGATGAAAATGAACCAGACTGGATTATTGAATTTGCAAAACGCGAGTCTACTCGCGCTATTACCGACAAGAAAAATGAGCTCGAGGCACGACTGGCAAAGACCAGGTTAGAAGAGGAGAGACTGAAGACGACCTCCGAAAATGCAGCACGACCTCGAAAGAAGCAGGTTTGGCCCCTGCCCTTGCATCACTCAAGCACTTGTTACCAACAAATTTGCCATAGAAATTTGATCCAGTTGCGGGAGAACCGAAACCAAACGCACAAAGCGATAGCCAATTCGTTCTTGACGAATATAACAGTGACGCCGAGGAACTGAGTATGCCCACAAGGAGAGTAGAAAGTGATCGTCTGTCTGCCAGTACTCTGGCACTGTTAGAACGTTTCCAGGGCCAAGTTTCGACTCACGATATAGACAGGAATGCTGAAGATGAGGAGATCAAAATCTTCTATTGTTCAAGAACGCACTCGCAACTATCTCAGTTTGCTAGCGAATTACGGCGTGTCACTATACCATCTAGTATACCGAGCGAACTTAATACAGGCGACAAAACCAAGGGTAGTGAACTTGAGGAACGTGTGAAACATCTCTCGCTTGGGTCTCGAAAAGCCTTATGCATAAATCCTAAAGTATCAGCTCTGGAAAATTCAACAGCAATTAATGAACGCTGTCTGGATCTGCAGCAGCATGGGGTGGCTGCTGAGCAGAAATGCCCATATTTGCCTTCAAAGGAAAATGAGGCACTCTCTTTGCAATTTCGAGATCATACCTTGGCAACTGTTAAAGACATCGAGGACCTAGGTATGGTTGGGAAGCGAATTGGCATCTGCCCTTATTATGCATCCCGATCAGTCATCAAACATAGTGAGGTCTGTCGCCCACTCAATCTGGTCTTGACTTATGACTAAATACTCGAAGATTGTAACCCTTCCATATCCGCTATTGCTCCAGAAGTCAGCGCGGGAAGCCCTCAATCTTTCCGTCAAAAACCATGTCGTCATTATCGATGAAGCACACAACCTTATGGATGCAATCTCGAACATCCATTCAGTCTCTGTTACGCTTTCTCAGCTGCAGACCTCGCTGTTCCAGTTGACAACATACGCCCGCAAGTTAAAGACTCGCTTAAAAGGAAAGAACAGGTCTTATGTTGCCCAGGTTATCAGACTTGTAAGTTCAATCGCAGATCATCTTCAGTCGGTCTTAAAGGGCAATACGGCGCTCGAAGGCTCTGTCCGGGCTTCGGATCTCATGGCTGGGAAAGGTGTCGATCAGATTAATCCATATAAGCTCACTCGGTTTTTACAAGAGAGCAAGCTGGCAAGAAAGGTCGATGGATATATCGACTTTTCCCAACAGCAAGATAAAACCAATTCCAGGGCAAAGACGACAACACCAGTCTTATTCCATGTACAAAGCTTCCTTCTCTCACTTATGAATCCCTCTGCGGAGGGGCGCTTATTTTATTTAAAGGTTCAAGACGACATTCAACTAAACTATATGCTACTCGACCCAACAAATCATTTCCGTGAGATTGTGGAGGAAGCCCGCGCAGTGATACTGGCCGGTGGAACGATGTCTCCTGTAAGAAGCGCTCAATACAGTGCCTTAAGCTGAGCCAAACCTGCTAATCTATATGGCAGATGTCAGATTATGTAAATCATTTGTTTTCCTACGTACCATCTGCACGACTGGGCACTTTCAGTTACGGCCATGTCATTCCTCCAGAGAATTTAATGGTGATGTCTCTACCAAAGGGCATTGATGGCTTGGAGTTTGATTTTACGTATGATGCCAGGGACTCGGAAAAAATGGTAGGTGTTGCTTCTGCGCTCCATCGCTTGATTCCCACCTCTTACCTTCTCCTTAACCCTTCAGGTAATGGACCTAGGGAAGACGGTTGCTACGGTTTGCGATGTTATTCCAGACGGCATTGTTGCTTTCTTTCCCAGCTACGATTATTTGAGCCGTGTGCTTAGCACATGGAAGAACCGGCCAATAAATCCGAAAGGGGATTCAATCCTTGGTTTGATCCAGCAGAGAAAGACAGTTCTGTGGGAATCGCGCGACACAACGGGAAGGTCGGAGGAGCTACTTCAAGAGTATTCGAATACTGTTAACTCAGGTTCGGGAGCGTTACTCCTGTCAGTCATTGGTGGAAAGTTGTCAGAGGGGATCAACTTCTCTGATAGGCTAGGAAGAGGGATTTTGGTTGTTGGGCTACCCTTTCCGAACATACGCAGCGCAGTCTGGCAGGCCAAGATTAAACATATTGAGGAAAAAACGTATCAGCAGAGCTCTGGACCCGAAGCAAGCAAGCAATCAATTGCAAAGGCAGCAGGACGAGACTTCTATGAGAACGCCTGCATGCGGGCGGTCAACCAAAGCATTGGACGAGCAATTCGGCATCGCAATGACTATGCAGCCATTGTCTTAATTGACAAAAGATACAACAAGCCTGACATCCAAGGCAAATTACCTGCCTGGATTAGGCAAAGTCTGGTTAGTAGTCCCACTCAGACACCAGTGAGGACAATAGTCAATGGCCTTCCCAAATTCTTTGCTGGGCATGCCAAAGGCAGCACGAGGAATGACCATTAATGTATGAGGTATATTGGGTCTTGCCATTTGTCATCAGTTAAGAACATATAGATATCATACCTAGTTGGAGACACTATCCATCTGTACCTACTGTATGAACCGTAATGTAATTTAAATTTGAACATGTAATTTATGGGGCTTATGTCATTATAGGTACCATGTGATTGGGGCTGCCAAGGGAATTGAGGGCTAGACCCTACTGCACACTCTTGGCTCTCGCGAGACTTTGATTTCAACACCAGAAGCTCATCCGACCCTAACCCCGTATCGCCAATCTTTCAGACCGGTCTTGTCGAGCAACAGCACCGTCGACAAGATGCCCACCCGTTTCTCCAAGACAAGGAAATCGTGAGTCCTAAACTCTCTTTTTTTTTTGTTCTTCCTTGGTCTTCATGCCTGTCACCTCACAAAGTGAGACTCTCTTCGCAGTGAAGACACAGGGAATAGGACACAGGGAATAAGAATCGTTTTATCTGGAAGCCATTACGAGTGTCGATGAAAACTGACTTAATTCTTTTTCCTATAGCCGCGGTCATGTTTCCGCCGGTTACGGTCGCATTGGCAAGCACCGTAAGCACCCCGGTGGTCGTGGTATGGCCGGTGGTCAGCACCACCACCGTACCAACCTCGACAAGTACCACCCCGGTTACTTCGGTAAAGTTGGTATGAGGTACTTCCACAAGACCAACCAGCAATTCTGGAAGCCTACCATCAACCTCGACAAGGTACGTTGATTGCATATGGAGATGGGGATGACATAACCCGGGAAACATGATCGCCAATGAACTAGTCAGCGCCGTTGGATGGAAAAGAACAAGATGGATATTTGAAAGAATGGTATTACTGCGATGGACACATTTGCTGATCGAATTGCCTGGTTATAGCTTTGGTCCCTCGTACCTACTGAGCAGCGCGAAGCCTACCTGAGCGGCAAGAAGACTGATACCGCTCCTGTTATTGATCTCCTCCCCCTCGGCTACTCGAAGGTCCTCGGCAAGGGTCGCATTCCCGAAATTCCGCTCGTCGTCCGCGCCCGTTACTTCAGCCGGGATGCTGAACAGAAGATCAAGGAGTCTGGTGGTGTCGTTGAGTTGATTGCTTAAATGGTGTATGGCTTGATCAGATCTGAAGTGGTGGAGAGTGGCGATGTGCTAGATGCAGTCTGCTCAGTGAAAGACGGTCAATGAACCTGGGAAGGGAGAAAAGGAAGCCCGTGGACTAGGCACATGGATCGCGGCACTGAAGAAAAGGGTCTTTTTTGTATGCAACGAGCATAGGCTTCAGATGCCCTTATGACCTTACTTTGTTAAACAAATACCATTAGGAGGATTTAACTTGTTTCGCGTTTATCCTTGGTTCTTCTTAGATTGTCTAAGGGTTGGGATGTCAAACCTGCGTCTCGAAGGATGGGCACGGCAGTAAGAGGGCAGAGTTCTACCAAGTAGGAGGTGGTTTCGATCATCGAATTGGGATGTTTCCAACGTTGGTACCTGTTGAGAACGCAAGTCTCCGTGCTGGTTCTGTAACTGATTCCAGTAGTTATATACATTTCGCATTGGGACATGCATATCAACCCGTCCATATAATAATTTAGCAATGCTCGTTTACTTAATTATGGGCGCACGATACAGACAATACGATGTAGAGCTATCAAATGTTAACAACTTCATTTATCAGCTGCTTCGGGTTAATTGCCTGGGTCCCAAAAGACGTCTAGTAAAAACCGGCGCCACGAATTATATCTTTGAATCACGCACAAATCCCGTTTTCTCCGAGTCATCACTGGTAGCTGCTAGCGTCTCACTAATAAATCGGACTGCTTCATCGACCATTTTGGGTGTTACCTCGTGTGCCGCCTTCTCATCGATAATGTCCTCAAAGGTGACTGCACCATCACTGAACCAGCCACCCGGCGCAATTGCTTTCTTCAGCCACGTCAAAACAGCTTCGCCATTGCGATATGGCACCAATTTGTCCACACCACCGGCCAAGTTGAGGATCCTTTTGCCTGCCAGACATTTGGTCAAGAGTGGGCGTAACGACTCCTTCTCTTTCTCAGTAGGTTGGGGTAGAGGCGAATTTCTCAGAGGCCCGAGTTCTGACCCGCCACTCATGCGACTAAGAAACAAGCTTGCTGGATCGTATTTGCGAACTGTTTCTAAAAGTGAGAAGGGAAATGCCTCAGATCCAAGGAATTTAGACCCCGGTGGGTTGCTGTTGGTCCATGATGGCAACTTCGACAGTCGAGCCCGATCTGCCATAAGGGAAACATAATCAGGACAGCCGATTATAACAACGGCAGCGCTTATTCGAGGTTCATGGAGAAGACAGCTCCAGGCCGCATGTCCGCCTAGTGAAACCCCAAGGACAAGATTCTCGGACACCTGATGCTCTGATTTCGGAAATACAAAAGACGGGAGATAGTCCATCAACAATGACACATCTTGGCTGGTGCCCTCTAATACCAAGTTAGCTTTTATCAAAGCTCACATATATTACCTGAGTGGAATTTGATAGATAACGTGATATAGAGAATAAATCTTTATTCTGCCTGATACTTACGAAAAATGGAAAACATATCCTGTGCATGGCGAGGGTTCCCTTGCCTCCATGCCTCGTTGGCAAGGGGATCAATCGACCTTGTGCCATGGTTCCGCTGATCAAATGAAATTGCAATCAGGCCTTTGAGAGGAGTCCGGTTGGAAACAGTCCGGTCATTGTGAATTCTTCTATTCCAATCTGTAATAGCCGACGCAGCAATTCCGGACATGCGCTCCTGGGTAGCGAGTCTCGGATGCAAGAGCCAGAGACAGGCAACTTCTGAAGCATTGGGAGGAAGCTCCTCAAGACCGAAAACCGTTGTAAAGATTCCGGCAATTGGGAATGTCTTTTTAGATATGGATAGCGGGGAATCGGAGCGGGGAGCGCTATCCAGTGTTTTCAGAGGATCTGCCATTTTTCAGAGCCAGAAAGACTGGGCTAACATAAAAGAAAAGGACAATGATCTATAAATTAGTGAATAAACATAAAAGGATGACTAGTTAGTTTTGAAAATCTACAGTACAAGCCTACATTAAATGTATCCAGCAATAAACCTAGGTAATACTTGCCCGACTACTAACCGATGCCGATTCGATGCCAGCCGCGGTCAGGTGGACTAGGGCTTGGGAAGCCACGTGTGACATCGCCACCCTCCAGCCACTTCTCAGCCATACTTCATCTTGCAAGCCTCAGGCTCCAAAACTTTGGAGGCCTTGGAAAAATGGCAAAAACAAGGGAAGCAAAAAAAAAAGTAAAAGGAAAATGCATAGATACACCTATGTCGAACAAGATGCATCTATCATCCTTGTAGCCTTGAAATTTCCACCGACCGTAAGGAGGAAAAGAAAAGACCCGTCCCCATTTAATATTCAGCGCCAAGCGGGCCGCCGCCCATTCAGAATTACATTAGTCTGCTGCATACGGGGGAAGCTCCACCGCAACCAGGAGTTAGACTACGTTTCTGTAGTTAGCTCAAAGCTCCTTTCTCAAGTCAACATTTCAAAGTGAAACACTTTGTACGATGATATCTCAATTCCAATCCCTTCTCCTTTCCTCTCACATTTGATCCTGCCTTCATTTATATTCACTAGAATGACTACGTGAGGAGCAATTCGGTCAGCGCCGGTAGGAGGATATTGACCCGCATGTGCTGTACTTGTATATAATATGTACTTTTGCTTCAATTCTCTAGAATACCAGCTGACAAATTCTGTTTCGCAGCATCATGACCAACGCCCAGCCTGACACATCGTTAAGGGGCGGCACCCCTGAGCAAGACACATCTCCCCGACTTGACTGCAAGAAGGCCGAGTCACCGCCGGTCTCAGATAGGCACGAACCGTCTTCACTATCTCCTCCAATTGCGTCTAATCACCTTGCTTCACAGCCACAAGATGGAATGGCGGATATCGCGGATGTGCAGGAACAGTCGGGTAATGCGCCTTTTGCTGAGATCGCAGACAACCATGAGAATGGAGATGAACCTTTCCGAAGCTATATGAGTGGATCTGTAGAAGCGGTATGTGTTCTTCCACAGGATAGTCTTTTTTTGGCCAGGCAGACAAGTCCCCCAAAGGATCGACTGACTCCCAGTCTCAGTCACCTAGACACAAGACACAGCCATCCGCTCCAGAGGCCTCAATCTCGCCACGCCGTCTGAGTGTTCAATTCGCCCGGGACGCTTCTGATAATGAATTACCTTCTGAGGTATTACACTCCAGGCCCTCCTCTGTTATGGGAGATGATGGGGAGGCGGCATTGAAAGGAAAGCACTCCATATTCACCAAGCTGAAAGCTTTCGCCGCCCCTTCGTTCACTTCACACTCTCGCTCGGCGAGCGGAGCAACAATCAATGATTTTAGACACCCCGATGTTGTGACTCCAGGGTCAGAACGGGGAGAATTCCGCTTCCCAGGCACCTTAGCAGAAGAAGGGAGTGATATTGATGCTGATGCTGAAGAAAGCGCTGGGGAGCAGCGTACCCGCCTACGGAAAAAGAAGAAACAGCAGCGGCGACGTCAACAAGGTGATTCAACTCCACAAACAGCACCGACGACACCGAAGACATCGGGTCGGCCATCATTTCACCTGCCAACTTCGTTTGCACAATTTGAGAACTATCGTTCTAATCTTTTCCCTCGTCAAGCAAGCGCTACTGAATTGCACCAACAGCGCGAGGGTGTGTCTGAGGACGAGGGCCGTGACCGTCTTAATAGAGATACTACCTGGAGAAGACGAAGTGCGTGGCTCGCCAATTCTCGTGGGCTGAGTTATGCCGGGCGGCAAGGAGAAAACCCCGAAGAGAGGCGCCCCAGTAACCTTAGGCGGTTGACTGGATTAGCAGGCCAGTCAGAGAATACTGAAGGGCTCACTGCGCCATGGCGGCGCCATAGACCGGACCGCGGATCGAGTCTCAGTGCTCAAAGATGGCGACAGATAAAAGCGGGATTGAAACTAATTGGCCAACGTCGTAAGACTGATAATACAGTTGATCACGCAAAGTCGGCGGAGTTGCTAGCAGAGTTAACCTCGGGTGTTCCTGCGGCCTTGATTCTGGCCAGCATGTTTCAACGAGATGAGCATGGCAGCAAACGTATTCCTATTCTGCTCGAGCAACTTAAGGTGCGAGTTACGGATAGTAAGATTGACTCCCATTCAGGGGACCGTCACTTGGTCTTCAGAATTGAGCTTGAATATGGGAGTGGTATGACTCGTATGAAGTGGATAATTCATCGGACGCTGAGAGATTTTGCGAATCTTCACTTGAAATACAAGCTCCACTTTGGAACTAAGAAATATATCCAAATGCGGAGCCATGAAAGTGGGCAGAGCCTCCCCCGTTTTCCTAGAAGCGCATTCCCTTATCTACGCGGAGTTCGAGGCCTAGACAGTGATATGGAGGATGAGGATGACGATGCGGGATATGAGACAGCACCCGAGACCAGTGGCAACGAAAGACCCGGAAGGAAGAAGAAACAGCAACAACGTCGCCGATCATTTGGTGGTATTTCCCGGAGAAGGTCTAGTATAACTAATCCCCAAGACGATGAAGGCACAGAAACAGCTCCTGAGGGAGGCGCAGTCGGTAAGAGGGAAACATATCCTGAAAGGCAGCGGAAGAAACTCGAGACCTATTTGCAGAAAATTATTCGGTTCTTGATCTTCCGTGCTGACAGTAACCGCTTATGCAAGTTTTTGGAGTTGTCTGCCCTGGGTGTACGCCTGGCCGCTGAAGGGAGTTATCATGGTAAAGAAGGATTTCTCATTATTCAGTCCTCCAAGGGCCTCGATTTTCGCAGGGCTTTGACACCAGCCTTACTGAAGAAGCGGCATACACCAAAGTGGTTTTTAGTTAGACACAGCTACGTCGTGTGCGTCGACTCACCGGAAGAGATGAACATTTATGATGTCTTCTTGGTCGACCCTTTCTTCCGTATCCAAACTCAGAAGATAAGTCTGCGCAATCAAAAGGCGAAAGAGCTTGCTCGGTCTGCGAAGGAGTCAGCCAGACATCCACAACATCATACACTCCGGCTCGAAAATTCGGAGCGGAGGTTAAGATTACTCGCCAGGAACGAACGCCAACTACACCAATTTGAAGACTCCATCCGATTCATGGTTGCAAACACTCCCTGGGCCAAACCCAATCGATTTGGCAGCTTTGCCCCAGTCCGTCACAATTGTTTTGCTCAGTGGTTGGTTGATGCACGCGACCACATGTGGGTTGTATCGCGAGCGATCAATCAAGCGAAAGACGTTATTTACATTCATGACTGGTGGCTGAGCCCAGAGCTGTACATGCGGCGGCCAGCTGCCATCAGCCAGAAATGGCGGCTGGATCGCCTTCTTCAACGAAAAGCCCGTGAGGGCGTAAAAATATTTGTCATTATGTACAGAAACATCAATTCTGCGATTCCTATCGACTCCGAATATTCAAAATTTTCGCTCCTTGACCTCCATCCCAATGTCTTCGTGCAACGATCACCAAACCAGTTCAGACAGAATACTTTCTTTTGGGCACATCACGAAAAGCTATGCATTATTGACCACACTTTAGCTTTCGTTGGGGGCATTGACCTATGTTTTGGCAGGTGGGACACTCCGCAGCACCTTCTAACGGACGATAAGCCTACCGGTTTTGAGACGGCGGGTATGCCCAAAGACGCCGACCATTGTCAGCTTTGGCCAGGGAAGGACTATTCAAATCCTAGGATTCAGGATTTCTACGATTTAGACAAACCGTACGAGGAGATGTACGACCGCAATATCATTCCTAGGATGCCGTGGCATGATATTTCGATGCATGTCGTGGGTCAACCAGCCCGTGACCTCACTCGGCATTTCGTCCAACGGTGGAATTATATTTTGCGGCAACGAAAGCCAACTCGCCCGACGCCGTTCCTTTTGCCCCCGCCTGATTTTGACGCTGCTGACCTGGAGGCTCTCGGCCTTGACGGCACCTGTGAAGTCCAGATCTTACGCTCGAGTAGTATGTGGTCGACGGGGACTCCTGATATTACTGAGCACAGCATCATGAACGCTTACGTCAAGCTGATCGAGGAATCTGAGCATTTTGTATACATAGAGAACCAGTTTTTCGTCAGCACCTGCGAGATTGATGGTCGGAAGATTGAAAATTTGATTGGTGACGCTCTTGTCGAGCGTATAACTCGAGCTGCGAAAAATGGCGAAGCATGGCGCGCCGTTATCATTATCCCACTAATGCCTGGTTTCCAAAATACTGTGGATAGCGAGGGCGGGACTAGTGTGCGCCTAATTATGCAGTGCCAATATCGTAGTATCTGCCGTGGTGAGACTTCCATATTTGGAAGGCTTCGTGCATTAGGTATCGACCCTGAAGATTATATCCAATTCTTCAGTCTCCGAGCATGGGGAAAGATAGGACCTCAGAAACAACTTGTCACTGAACAGCTTTACATTCATGCAAAGTGCATGGTCGTTGATGACCGAGCCGTGATCATTGGATCTGCTAATATTAATGAGCGGTCCATGCTTGGATCGCGAGACTCGGAGGTCGCCTCTGTTGTGCGCGACACAGACGTTCTTTGGTCTACAATGAATGGTCAACCTTATCTTGTTGGACGCTTTCCACATACCCTTCGAATGCGCCTCATGAGAGAACATCTCGGTATCGACGTTGATGAGTTGATGGAACACGATATTACGACTGAGGAAGAGCTGCGGAAAATACAAGTGGCCGAGGAAGACGCTAGATCCCCAGGACAACCGGAAAAGCTTGATTCAGAATCCTTGATTATGGAAAGACAGGATGAAAGAGACATGATTGAGCGTCGCCATCGTATCCAGGACGAATTTCTTTCCCGGTCAGAAGATATCCATAGCTTCAACCATGACGTTGACTGGGAACAGGGCAATAACCCGAACCTCAAAACGAGTAAAAAGCTTACCGCAGATGCCAGAGTAACGCAGAATCCTGAACACAAGAAAGATGTGGACGGCGACGGGTATGACCATTTAAATTCTGCCGCGCAGGCTGGTTTAGGAGATGGCCGTGATTCCGAATTCCTTGGTGCAAACGGAGAAGTTCTCGTCTCACCGATCGCGTGCGAAGGCAAGGGTACACTCAAGCAGCCCAAACAATCGTCACAAGAGAGATCTCGACAGGGAAGCTTGGAGTACAATGAAGCAAAACAAGAATCGTCGTGCGATGGAGCGAATGATGCTGAATCAACTCCAAACACGGATTCTACTCCAGTTTCTCGCTTTTTGCCGGACCATGATGGTGAGACCAACAACGCTGCCCATATAGGCTCTAAAGAAAAGAACCCATCCCCGTCGACTTCGGATTTGAGACATATCTTCATCGACAAAGACTGCATGAGAGATCCGGTGACCGATGTCTTCTACCTTGATACGTGGCTTGCTCTCGCTGAGAAGAACACGAAGATATTCCGAACTGTATTTCGCTGCATGCCTGATAGTGAGGTAAGGTCGTGGAAAGAATATAAAGAGTACGCTGCGTATGGTGAGCGTTTTGCGGAAATGCAGAGCAAGCACAGTTCCAAAGCATTCCAGCAAACCCAGTCAAGACAGACGGGCCCTCCTGGTACTGGGACAGGTTTGGTTGCATCTGTTGCAGGGGCCAAATCTCTTTCGTTGCATCCTGGCCATAATACAGATGGCAAGGACGCACATTTGCGCACTTTAGAGTCCATTCGAAAAATGAGCGATCGACCCCAGTCCGAACCGGCCAACCAAGAGGCGCAGTCGCCTGTAGATGAAAAGTCTGCGATGAGATCTTTGGATACACCGGTTTCAAACCATGCATCTAACGAGAGGAGCGATGATAATGGTACTGGTGGCGAGGACCTCGAGAAATCACGCTCTGGTGGTCAGCTTGTCGACTATTCGGAAGCCCTTAACCTGAATGCCAGAGCTCAGTCAAGAAGGCGAAAAAGAAGAACGACTCTCGGTTCAAAGCGGGAGCTGTTGGCATCCGACGAGGTGATTGATAGGCAACAAGCTGAGGACCTTTTAAATAAGGTCCAAGGTCACTTGATTCTTTGGCCTTATGACTGGTTCGTAATTTTATGCTTCTTGATGAATATGTTGGCCTTATACTGACTGAGCAACTCAGGCTCGAGAAAGAGGAGCAAGGCGGGAATTGGCTCTATACATTGGATCAGATCTCTCCTTTAGAAATATAGTAAGTGCAATCGGCCATTTCGCGTTGATGACGGCTTGTTGACCAGGTGTAGCAATTGATAAACCCGTCATCATGATACTCTCCACATTCGTCCCATTGAGACTTCTTTTCTTCTCATTTTTTAGTGTGCGAGTCGGAGTTTTTGAAGCCACTGTTCTGGCATATACTACAAGATTCATTTCCCCCGGACAACCCTTGGGCTCTTAAACGGGCTCTTCCGTCGGCAAAAAATGCGAAGGGATTCTGCTACCTATCTATCTTCTTACCTTCCTGGATTTCTAGCGGCGGATACTGTAAATATTGTTTCTAAGGAATGCAAGCTAATATATTACTGTTTTCGTATAAGTTTGAATATGAAATAATCTAGTATACATATTCATCGACTATTATAACTGGGAGTACTGTTCCTCCGAAAAAGAAAGCTGCGTGCGTTTCGCCTGGAATCTATCAAAATTTGCTCGTAAAGCATGCACAAGTATACTCCTGCGGGGATTATTTCCGTGTGCCTTCCAAGCCTCGAGCGAGATCTGTAGAAGATCATACGCACACGCAAGGGTTTTCTGCAACTCGGCAGTGCGTGTACAAGAACGACCTAAATTCCTCATATAATCGGAAGGATCTTGTATGCATAGACGTCTGGCATTTGGAAAATTGCTTCTCCTAGCCGCCGTCTCCTTTAGGTTAAGGAGCGATCTTTGGCCACGGAGGTGTGCGGCCATAGCTCCATCATTTATTATGCTTTCCTCTTCGACAGTATCTTCATTAAAAAACCCTGGAGGATCGACTGAGACGCCAGTCGTTTTCAAATCAACATTCGTGCCGTAGGTTTCAAGGATGGCAAGAAGCTGCTCCCCTAAATTACCTGATCGTTGAAATCGGCCATGATTCATTTTCAAAAAGGCTATGAGCAACATTAAAAGTGCACCAGACCCAATGGATGATCGATGAGCCCCTAACATGCCTCGAGCCTCCAGGATCACGCGACTAGCCATATACAATGGTCGAACCGCCGGATACTCGGTATAGTAATATCTTGTATATTCAACTGACGGTGGCAGCCCATCACCACAACAGAACTTCAGTTGCAGACCGGTAGGGGAATGAACCGCTGTGGTCATTGGGATTCCTTTCTTTGGCGGATGGACTTGACTGAACGTTGGGTTCTGTGCAAGGGCAAGCGCTACCCGGCCAAGTAGATCACCGTAAACATCAAGAATTTTCGGTCGTGTTGGACTAGGATTCCGAAATTTGTTGACCGATCTTTCAGCATCCTCTACGGGGAGCATAAGATCGAGGTCTGAATGGCTTGATGCAAACCCAGTTCGCCATGAGCCGATGATCTCTGGGGGATGTGGTACGATTCCTGCCAAATGCCCAGAAATAGTCGCGACAAGCGTGTCCACCTTTGCACGTTCGCGTGGTGTCGGTATCATGTACTTCTCAAGAGCTCTGATCTCCGCATCTAAATGTGAAACAGCATCTGATGGATGGATTTCTGAGTCTATATAATCAAGCCACGGGCATACTTCGGGCAGGCTTTCCTTCGAGTCTGCATTCCATATGTCATCTTTGGTGGGATTGGGCAATGAGGAAAGTAACGAGAGAGTAGTTTCTGGAGAGACACGAGTTTGTTGAGTCGGGCGACGCTTCCTTCCACTAGAAGCTTTCACCGAGTGAGCCGTCCGAATTGGAGCCTCAGAAGAAGACTTTTCATTTGAGGGCGATTTACGAACATGGCCATCCGATGGATTGGTGGAAGGCGGTGCACCTTTGGGAAACGTTCTAGGAACAACTTTGCGGATAAGGCTGGCTCGATTAGAGGATCGATGGGCTTCAAGTGTCTTCTGGAGATCGTTTGGAAATATATTTGAATCATTAGTATGAATTAGGGATCGATGAAGCAGCCTTGGGGACGGATCTGTAATAGTGACCATGCGGCGGACGGCATAGGGAGAAAATGAAGGGGGAACAAGTGAAACGCGCATAGTAGCGCCATCAGCCAGGGAAGGACATTGCGAGCGAGCAAACCGAATCCGGGACATGTACCGGACCGACAGCAATTCTTGGGCGAGGATTGCTCGGCAAGGAATTGCTGAGTTGGAGAGGAACAATATCAATTATTGAAAAAGGAAAGGAGACACAGATAAGATTATGATTCCCCAATCAAATTCGACTCTATCAAAGGCAGTCACATGACGTTGACATAACATACTTAGGTACCTAAGGCCTTCATAGGTCACGTGAACACTATTCGGGATATATCTGATGCCGTTGAAAAGACTAGGTAGTAAACATGGAGAATAAAGAAGATGATACGTAGATTGATATCCACAGTGGTCATGTCTATACTTGGCTGGGAAGACGCCCTTCACTTTTTGTTGGTCTATGCTGTCATTCTATATATAACCCGACCACCTGGGCAGTCTAGACTTCGTTCCTTTCTGCCCACTCACCGCCCACTCCGCCCCTCCTCCTCCTCCTCTTCGCTTCTTTCTGCTTCCAGACTACCTTGGCTACTTAACTTACTTCAAGACGGCATATTTATTTACCCTGTCTTGCTCCTTCAATCGTACTTCCTCTGCCCTTTTTCCCTTTTTCCCACCTTATTTTCTTTCTTCGCTTGCTCTACTTCTTCCAGAAAATGACCGTTCCTATTCATTAACCCGCCTGTTTCTTCTCTGCCAGTTAACTTAGGTCGTTTCGTCCGAGGTACCTGCTATTAATTGAATCTTTCAACTTTCGAGCCATGCAACGCCTCCCACATGTTGATCCTCTCCATGTGACAGGACCTTTCTGACTGATAGATCAGATTGACAGTCTGACTAGATAATCGCATACCTTTCCTTGACTTCCTAACTTTTTCTTTTCTTGAGCTGCCTCAACCATGTCCTCCGAAGAAACGAGTCCCGCCCCAGTCCCTGCTGACCAGCCGGATCCTGTTATTGTTGGCCCTGGGATGATGACCATGGGCGACGGAGCTTACACTAAGGCCTCCAATGCTACGCCAAGTCTTCTTAGTGATAAAAAGCACCAGCTACTCAGCGATGCTCCCTCCTACTTGTCCGATATTCCCGGGATAAATGATTCGTCTCCATCACAAAATGTAGGCTCGACAGCCACTCCAGCTCATATAGCGAAGGAATCGAAATCGAGCATGGATATCTTGCGCCGGTTGAGCCTGGTTGGTGATGCATCGCCCATCCTACCCGAAGCGGATCCCCGCGAGCAACACCCGGGCCTCCACCTCACCAGACGAATCATCAGTGCCGCATTCTGTATTCCATACAAACTTTCCTTTCGATCAGGGTCTGATTGGGTAGGGCTTCCATTTACCTTTGGACTCCAATGTTTCCGCCTTCCCCTTTTTTTCTGGCGTTTACAATGCATCGGCCTGGAAACTGACTAGTTTATTTTTAAAGGAGCTCAAACCTCGTCGAGGCACTTCTGCTCTGTTCGATTCCTTGGCACATCTCGGATCGGATGAGACCAGATGGTCGCACACCCTTGTCGGCTGGACAGGCGAAGTGGAGCCATTACAGGATTCGGAGATGCCCATGCATCAAATTTCTACCAATGCCGACGGAAGACTAATGGGTGTTCCTAATAGAGCTGCTCTCCCATTGGACAAAACCGCCGCCCCAGCTCCGACAGGTGTGAATCAAAGAGTGCTTAGTTCACCAGAAGAAATTAGCATAAGCAAGGAGGATCGTGAACAACTGGATAACCAATTGAGCTCTAGCAGGTACGGTAAAATCCTCCCTGTTTGGTTACTGGATGAATCCGAAGAGCCCGGTGAGACAATCGTCCTTGAGGACCAAGGGAGATGGAGGCGGTATGCCGAGCGAGAGCTGTACCCACTACTACACTACAAGCAACACGGTCCAACAGATGGCAGGTCGGAACGTAAGTGGTGGGCGGATTATGTACGAATGAACCGACTGTTCGCGGATCGCATCATCCGGGAGTACCAGGAAGGTGACATTGTTTGGATCCATGATTACCATCTATTTCTCTTGCCTAGCATGTTACGACAGCGGATTCCCAATATTTACATTGGTTTCTTTCTCCATGCCCCTTTTCCCAGCAGTGAGTTCATGCGTTGCCTGGCGAAGCGCAAGGAAGTCCTCACTGGTGTTCTGGGCGCGAACATGATTGGTTTCCAAACATTTTCGTACTCCCGTCACTTTTCCTCTTGCTGCACTCGTGTTCTTGGATTTGATTCCAATTCCGCTGGGGTTGATGCGTATGGCGCCCATGTGGCGGTTGATGTCTTCCCCATTGGGATCGATGTGAAGGCGGTCCAACGGGCTGCTTTTGGAGCTACAGACATCGATAAGGCTGTGGTTGGTCTCCGCAAGCTGTACGCTGGGAAGAAGATTATTGTCGGTCGTGATCGGCTGGATAGCGTCCGTGGCGTGGCCCAGAAGTTGCAGGCCTTTGAAGTCTTCCTGGAGAGGTACCCTGAATGGCGTGACAAGGTTGTCTTGATTCAGGTGACTAGTCCAACCAGCGTTGAGGAGGAGAAGGAAGACCCGAATAACAAGATAGCCGGCCAAATCTCCAATCTGGTTTCCACCATCAACGGCCGCTTTGGATCGTTAAGCTTCTCGCCTGTTCAGTACTACCCGCAGTATCTTTCGCCGGACGAATATTTTGCTTTGTTGCGGGTTGCTGACGTTGGACTGATCACGACGGTCCGGGATGGCATGAACACAACGAGTTTAGAGTACATCATTTGCCAGCAGAGCAATCACAGCCCGTTGATTCTCTCGGAGTTCTCCGGTACGGCAGGGACCTTACCCAGTGCCATTCATATCAATCCATGGGATTTAGCAGGCGTTGCAGGCGCCATCAACCAAGCGTTGACGATGCCTACGGACCTAAAAGAGTCGCAACACACGAGACTGTACAAGCATGTGACCACCAACACGGTATCGTTTTGGTCTAAGCAATATCTAAACCGCTTACTCACGAACCTCTCCTCGTTTGACCAATCCGTTGCTACACCGGCGCTCGACCGTACTAAGCTGTTGAAACAGTATCGCCGAGCGCGAAGGAGACTCTTCATGTTCGACTATGATGGTACGCTCACGCCAATTGTCAAGGATCCCCAAGCGGCGATCCCTTCGGACCGGGTGCTACGGACTATCAAAAGCTTGGCGGCTGATCCCCGAAATGCGGTCTGGATAATCAGTGGTCGAGACCAAGCTTTCCTTGACGAATGGATGGGCCATATCCCCGAATTGGGATTAAGTGCTGAGCATGGGTGTTTCATTCGGAAACCTCGCACTGACGACTGGGAGAACCTTGCAGAGCGGACCAACATGGGATGGCAGCGGGAAGTCATGGAGGTTTTTCAACATTACACAGAGCGGACGCAGGGTTCCTTTATTGAGCGAAAACGAGTGGCACTTACCTGGCACTATCGACGTGCTGATCCGGAGTATGGAGCATTTCAGGCTCGCGAGTGCCGAAGGCATCTGGAAGAAACAGTGGTGAAAAAGTGGGACGTGGAAGTAATGTCAGGCAAGGCGAATTTGGAGGTCCGACCTACATTTGTTAATAAGGGCTTTATTGCTACCCGACTGGTAAATGAATACGGTACTGAGCCAGGAAAGGCACCCGATTTTATTCTATGCCTGGGGGATGATTTCACGGATGAAGGTATGTTGCCTCTCCTTTGCTCTTGGTATTCCCAATACTGATGTCTCCCTTCAGACATGTTCCGAGCTCTTCAGAAGTTTGACCTCCCATCACATCATGTCTACCCAGTCACGGTTGGGGCCAGCTCGAAACAGACGGAGGCCAATTGGCATCTTCTGGAACCTGCTGATGTCATTGCGGCCATATCGATGCTTAACAATAGTTCTTGTACGCAGGAGTATTAAAGTCGGCGAAGAGGTGGATTAATTCAGTTAACCACAGCGACAGCCTTTCTGCTGTAGGAAAGTGCCTCTTCTTCCTTTCTTTTCCCGTCTTGTCAATCTACATGCATATATATTCAGTAGAGTTTTGGGGGAGGGGGGCGTCGTAAATGGGGACAGAAGGGATTTACTAGAGGGCATATAAGGGGCTGGCTATCTTTTCCATATTGCATAGAGAGAGGCATGGGAAACAGGACACGATGTACTGTACTTTGCATGATTTTGTTTTGCTTTGCGATAGATCGAGAGAACCAGAGAGAATAGTAATTTTACGGGTAATGGTTCAGGATCTAACTGTGTTTAACATAGTAGTTCCACCTCCAGATATCTCCAGAAATCCGTTCGAGCTGCTTCGGAAAAGCCAGAGCCAGCATATGAATGTCGATCCTCATTCTTCTAGGGCTAACAGTAGTCTCGGATTCTTACCCCGAGGGTTGACTCAACCGTCGGACTTCTCTGCGAGCCATTAGAAATGACTAAAGACCTCTCTCGTCTTCTTGTCGGTTTATTAATTATCAATGATATTTTATGTTGTAACCACTTCCTTTGAATAAATGGCATATTGCCCTTTTTATCCCCTTGCAATTTATCTTGATCTTGCTCGCCTACTATTCTTTCCTGGATGCTGGTGTTTGTTTAACATTTAGTTAGTTTCCTGGACGCTTCTATTGGGGTCAGTGTTGATGTCGTCTTTAAAAGACGGGGGTTCCAATGACAAAGGTCAGTTGGACGATCGTCTATCTGCTGAGGGCATAGCAGAGGAATCCAGTGGTGATGATCATGGTGATACTACCGGCGAGAAATTCGCTGCTTTGACAAGCCCCAACGGCGACGAAGAATCCTCGTTGAGACATGTGCCGGCGCAAGCAAACCATCTCTCTAAGACTCCTACGAATGTCAGCCAGAGAAGTACAATTGCCAGGACTCTGTCTGTGGTCCGAACTCGGGAATCTGGCAAAGATATTGGGCCGCCTCCTGATGGGGGCGCCAAAGCGTGGCTACAGGTAGCGCTCGGTCATCTAGTTATCATGAACACTTGGGGCTACATCAATAGTTTTGGCGTGTTTCAAACATATTATACCGAGAATTTGGGGCATCCTCCGTCCGATATCTCGTGGGTTGGTAGCGTCCAGATATTTTTGCTCTTCTTTATTGGTACATTTTCCGGGCGAGCAACCGATGCTGGCTTTTTCAAAGTCACTCTCACAATCGGTGCTGTGTTAGAGCTGTTCTGCATCTTCATGGCCTCGCTGTCTACCAAGTACTGGCAACTATTTCTAGCCCAAGGCGTTGGCCAGGGAATTGGCTGCGGACTCATGTTCTGTCCTACTATCGCGTTAATGCCGACCTACTTCACGTCCAAGCGTTCTATCGCTATAGGAATTACAGCATGCGGGTCCGCTACTGGGGGTTTGATTTTTCCTGCGGTTGTCATGCGCCTATTGCCACAAATTGGATATGGGTGGACCATGCGAGTACTAGGTTTTATCTCCATGGCCACCTTGATCCCTTGTGTGGTGTTTCTGAAGCAAAGACTGCCCCCTAGGAAGAGCGGTCCATACATCGAATTGGCATCTTTCAAGGAGGCACCATACGCCCTTTTTGCCATTGGAATGTTTATGAACTTCTGGGGCCTATACATTGGGTTCTTTTACATCGGCAGTTTTGGGCGTAATATCATCGGCGTCAGTCAGACAATATCAATTGATCTGCTCCTAGTGATGAATGGAGTTGGATTTGCAGGTCGACTTCTCCCAAATCTTATGGCAGATTGGTATACAGGGCCATTGAACATGCTTATCCCATTCAGCTTTGCCACGGGTCTCTTGGCATATTGCTGGGCAGCAGTTAAGAATTTGGACGGACTATATGCTTTTGCCGCCATTTATGGACTTTCAGCTGCCGGGATTCAATCTCTCTTTCCTGCGACCTTGAGTACTCTGACCACGGACCTCAAAAAGACTGGAGTAAGAATGGGGATGGTGTTGAGCGTGGTCGGTGTGGCAGCGTTAATTGGCTCCCCAATTGCTGGAGCTCTGGTTCAGAGTGATAATGGAGGCTATCTCTATGCGCAGATGTTCATGGGGAGCGCTATTTTGACCGGTACCTTGACGCTGATCAGCGCAAGAATCGCCAGGCTGGGCCTGAGTTTGGGAAGAGCTTAGCATCAATAAAAAAAAAATTAAGGGGATGGGGAGTAGGAATGCGAGGTTATAATGAGATGTGAACACGAAACGTCTAAAAGCAAAGAAACAATAGAAAATAAACTACGGAATATATGAAATAAACCGATTGTGGGGTGGGATGCAAGATCAGGCCAAGCTTAGATGAACAAATATATAATGCTTTTTCCCATCACCGACTGACTCTATATCCCCTTACCTGGAATCCCTCACAGGAATTTATTTCTTTGTATATACTACCGCCTTACTTAGGTATCATCATCTTCGATTGTCGATTTAGTATTATCTTTCTATCCCAGATTTCCCGCACTTGAATCCTTATTCTAGTCCATTAAATCATGCCCCCGCGCGGCAAGTTCTCGAAGCCCACCAGAGGAGGTACGTTCAATGCCCAACAGGGTCCTATTACAACATCTTCACTATACACCTGTGAGATTCTGATGATTCCATTCCAATCACGAAACAGGCGGCAAACACTACAGTCGTGATGTCCAACCGGTGGATAAATATGGGAATCCAGTTGGTCTCTGGCGAGTATGTGATCCAGCTTCCTTATCTTGACATGCGAAAGCAACATTTAACGCGTCGGGTTTAATAGGACCCCGCCGATGACCCCCCTTCATCATCATCATCCGAAGAAGAGGCCGAGAAACCCGAGTCCGGTTCAGAGTCAGAGTCTTCTGAAAGAGAAGGTGAAGCGGGGCCAAGCCAACCCCCCGCAACCGCCGCAGAAATGACGCGCGAAGAGCGACGGGCAGCAGCAAGAGCCAAAAAGCAATCCGCCATGGCTAAGCGAAGGCAGATGGCGGCTCAGCCGGGTGATCTTCCCCCCTCCGAATCGGATGACGACGAGGAGGAGTTGCCTGCGAATCCGAACCATACGGCGAAGGCACGACCACAACTTCAGAACCAATCGCAGGGTAAACCAAACGGGGATCTTTCCCAACTCTCTCGGCGGGAGCGGGAAGCTGTCGAGGCGCAACAAGAGCGGGATCGCTACATGAAGCTCCATGCAGAGGGGAAGACGGAAGAGGCACGGGCGGATCTCGCTCGTCTGGCTATCGTCCGTGAGCAACGAGAGGCCGAACGGGCGAGGAAAGAAGCCGAAAAGGAGGAAAAGGCTGAGTTAGCTAGACAGCGGGCTGCTGCCAGACAGGAGGAAATGAAGGCGCGCGAAGCTGCAAAGGGAAAGAAGAAGGGCGCACCGAAGAAGAAATAGACGAATTGGGTACATGATTGGATTTCAATGCAATGATACGAATGAAATGATTACTATCGATGCTGACTTTTGGGTTGACCTCTTTTCTTCGTATCATGGTAAATATTCATGAAACCTTTGGAAGTATGTTTAGGGCCATTGTCTAACCATTACATGTCAAGTATGCTGCCTATTACGCGCACACTGAAACTCGGTAATCCATTGGACTAAGGTTGTCAATGCGATGTTCGAGTTTAGATTTAGTGCACTACCTACTGCCTGGAAAAACAGGTACCGGACTAAAATTCTTGAAAGCAAGTCAATTCAGGTAACCTCTTGAGACAAACTTACCATGTACACCAGCGCCGAACATATAAGCCATACACGAATGATTCAAAATCGATGCCAAGTTAAAACTGTGCATGCTATGCATCAGATACCCCAAAACAAGCCCTCGACACTTCGCCCGTGTAATACAACTCCCCATCCTGCGATAAGGCTCACAAGCCACATCACCACGAACGCTATGATAGGAATCAAGAGTAATTCAGTGTTATGCAGAAACGGAAGGGCGTTATACCCTAGGAAGGTAATGTACGTGTAGTATGTCAGTGCCGAGAGGTACAGAGTATTCCCAAGAAAGGTGGTTAGAAAATTGCTTGGGCTACGGGTGAGGAGAGGAAGCAGGAGGAATTGGACCACGTAAAGATGGAGATAGAGAGGGAAAAAAGCTCGATTCGAGACCTGAGTAATCAAACGAGAAAAATGTTTATTAGCAATCAACGTCGGACGCGACCCGTTTACGAAGAAACGTACATCGAAACAGTACCCAAATTCCAATTGATCTTTCTCCCCAGGTTGTACAAATAAACCTTGCGCCGCGCCGCGTCTCCGGCCCCTAGAACCTCTAAACCCAGCCAGGGATGCTGCCGCGCCATTTGGGCCAAAGAGTCGCTCTATTGTGAAGTATGCGACAGTTGATATCAGGAGCGACGATCCTATGAAATGAACAAAGATGAACAGGAGAGAGAGACGGAGGATAGCGCCGAAGGATGGGGTATAGGCGAGGCCCCATGCAAGGCCTGTGAGGAGCAGGAAAAACGAGAGCAGGTAGGTAAAAGACGGGTCGGGGCGGTGCCAGGTATTTTTAGTTTCTATAGAACTCATTAGAAAAATTTCCCTTGATATCCAATTGAGGTTTTCGTTTGGGTGAAGTGCTATTGATCAACTGATTCCGAATACAAGGTGCTGACAAGTTCATGCAAGAAAGCACCTACGTTTCTACAAGTCGTCCAGTTAGCAAGATATACCCAAAAGCAACCGAGACACAGTCAATCTGGCAGAGGGAAGGTCACCTACATGGTAATAAATTGACTTGAAGACCTTCTTTGGGGCGATTAACAGAGACGTCATTTCCCATATAGCCATTTCAAAGTCCATCTGTGGGAACTTGAATAGTCTGACCAAAACATGGTCAGTATACAGCATCATACCAAGACCAGGCCATTGATAGAGGCTAAAGCGAAGAAAAGAGAAGAAGACCATATATCACAAGCGGTACCTCACCTCTTGAAGAATCTCGGCATCCGTATACTGGACCCTCGATTTGCGGGAGCTGTGGTGCCAAAGGTAGAAGAGCTAGCATGTTGGCGAGGAACAGAAATATGAGGATTCATAATTTAAGTAGGTATGGAAATCTCAGATCCAGACAAGGGGACCTGAAGGTAAAAGAAGTACCGCAGTATGGGATATTATATGATTAGAAGAAGGAGGAGAATGAGAAGAAACCCTGCAAGGAATGAATATGCATTGAATTGATGAACATTAATAAATTATGTCATCCATCCATCCTCAATCTATTGCGCCAAGCCTTTGCAAATGACCCCTGAGAGATTTCAAACTCCAATATCCTTCTTTTTCCTGGAGTAGGTGGCAGAATAACTCCCTTTCTATCCCTTTCGCTTTTTCCCAATTGGTGACAATTAGTTCATTCCCCTGCCGTACCTCCCTTGAGACCTCCTTATGCCTCTTCAAATCTGCGAAGAAGCGTAGGTTGGCCGTTACTCCACCAAAAATCAATATATCCTGGGGTAACTAACTCCCTCCTGCTTCAGTTATTCTCCTTTTCAATTCCTACATTTCGCCCGTTTTATTTCAGCTACTTCCTCTCAGATTTTGCGTTGTCCTGTGATTTCGTCGCTTCTAGTCTCGTCTAATAGTCAGACTGCAATTGCCCCGGGGAATAAACAACTGCACCTGCTCCACGGAATCTACCTAATGTATGGAAGGTAGCATTAGTTGGATATCGTCAGCCCAGTGATATCGAACCAACCAAGCCTTCAATGGAAACATCACCCGCAATCTTCCCCTAAATTATTACGGCATTTGCGCTGATCGCCCCTATAAGTTTTGGGACTTGGCTAGCTATTAATGAACCGGACTATCTGTTCAGAGAGTGGACGAATGTCCCGACCATATGATGCCTCCACCGATGATTCTCCTCCTCGAACACCACCTTCCCAATCTGCCAGGTACAAGCCGTCCAAGAGATCCGTATATGCACGCCCTGCGCTGCGAGAAGCGTTTTCAGATGATATGACCACAGTCGAAGAAGCAAGGAGCGGAAATGACTCTGGGGATGATCGTGATCCTCATGATCTATCTTTGTCTCCCAAACATGCCGCGCGAACTTCGATAGTTGATAATATGCTCCTTTCTTTGGATCAATTTGCGACCAGTCCCTCGGTTCTGGATGACTACCGCCTGTTCAATTCCGCTCTTGAATCGGACATGTACAACCGCAGCTCACAGGATTCACCGATGCAGAACCGCTACCGAGGAAATACATTTTCGTCCTCTCTTTCATCTGACACCGAACTGGGCCATGAAACCGAAGTCGACCGCTATGGAAGTCGCACTGGTCAGGCTTCCAGAGAACACCAGAGTGACGGCGGTTCTAATTATAAGCCTGGCCTGGGGAGAGTAGGGAATGCCCGCAAATGGGAGAGCCAACGGTATCATGCGACGGGGAGAGGTAGTAAAGGCAGTGCATCTTCCAACGCTGATTTCGAACACACACTTTCAAAGAATCGAAGGGGTTCCGAAGGAGAAATCTGTTCCGCAGGCCTTGACTACGGTCCCCACAAGGCGTTCACTCACTTCCCGGAGACTGCTTCTGGCTTTGATGAATTCCCGTATGATGAGGCTGATGCAGCCCCAACACCAAGTGTCCCAGCAGGTCCCAGGAAGCCTTACGTTCCTCAAAATGAGTATTCAGGAGCCCTAAGCCATCAATCTTCGCGGACACATGTGGCATCTAGGAGAAACAGCACGACCTCTGCACACGCAAGCCATCCCAAAAAGCCTCGTCCAGCGAATATCGGCACGGCCACTATCAGAAGTCGAGATAATGACTTCAAACCGTTTGGAGAAGCTGGCCTTGATCCCCCTCCAGCCATACCAGCAACTCTAGATCCCCCTGCTCCTAGCCCAACTATATCTTACAATAAGCCGTCATTTCCACAACCTGAACCAGCACAGCCCAAAGAACGACCTGGGTTTTTCCGGCGTGTATTTGGGTCGTCGAAGAACTTGTCCCAAGGTGCCGCCGAACAAGGCCAGAGCGAATTACCATCGTTCCAGGACAGTGACACAAAAGATTCAACTCCATCCAGTATCAACCTTAAGGGACGGAGGCAGCCACAGAAGAACAACACTGCGGGGACCAGCGCACAAAGTCGCGACGGTCCGTCGCAAGTGGTAAATAAAAAATCATCCTTCTTCCGGCGGCGGAAGAAATCGGTCGTTGACAGCGTTCCACCCCCGATCATAATTCCCCAGGAAGTTACCACACGGCTAATAGACACAAAGGCTGAGCCAAGCCCCGTGAGCAGTCTGAGACAAGTGATGAACCCGTACCTCGCAGACATTTCAACGTCAGCATACCATGATTCAAAGGAGGACACCGACCGGGACACAGAGACGCATCATACGGGTGGTCAAAACTTAGCACGTCCGCAAAAACAGAAGAGGAGTAGCGCCCTTGCTCCGAACAGCGGATCCCGATCTCGATATGGGCGGGACCATTCTGCTACGCCTTTCGATAATGATTACTCTAGTTTGCCGGGCAGGACCGAAGATCGTCAGCTACAGGGTAAGGACAGGGCGAATTCGAATGATGGCATGGACAAACCTGCGTTGAATCCCCAGCCGGCCCGCACGTCGCAAAACAACGAGGCACAGCAGCCCATTCGTCAGGCGGATCTACCGGTTGTCGCTGAAGATCTGCCCCAAAAGGATGCGCCTTCTGCTGAGATTTCGAAAAATGACCCTCCATCGAGCGAGAGTGGGACAAAAGAAAGCAGCCACCTGGCTCCATTCCAGGACCGCCCAGATGGGCCCAGCAGACCGCCGCCGGTTGAAGGTAGCAGTGGGTCACCAACGGCATCCACCTCAGAAACTTCCAATTACTATACAGCATCAAACACTCCTGTCATTCCTTTCGAAGAGCCGAAATCTGGTGAGGCGACGGAAAGGAAAGCGGATACTTCCACCGACGTTCCGGTGAACGGGCCAACGGAGATGGACAGAGAACAAGCGTGGAATTTGTTTGATAGTCAAGACCAAGTCGTAGGCAATGAGCCGGCTGCCGCTTGGCTCGGTGACGTCGATCGGGCTATGGTTCGGGAAGCATACATGAGCTTTTTTGACTGGTCTGACATGAATATTCTGGCCGCCCTCCGAAGCCTATGTACTCGACTGGTGTTGAAAGGGGAGACACAGCAAGTTGACCGAGTATTAGATGCCTTTTCGACTAGGTGGTGCGAGTGCAATCCTCGTCATGGATTTAAATCTGCAGGTATGCACAACCCCTCAAGATATGTACTCAGATCTAACGTACCCTAGATGTGGTCCATACTATCTGTTACTCATTGCTTCTGCTAAATACCGATCTTCATCTTGCGGATATTGAACAGAAAATGACAAAGAATCAGTTTATGCGGAATACCTTACCAACTATCCATCGTGTAGCAAGCGACGCCAATTCGGACGGGTATGCAACCATACGCCCAGTCGATAGGTCGAAATCACGGGCTCAGCCTCGGAATTTCCAAACCAAGTCGGAAGCAGGTTCTGAGAAAGGCTCCGGCCATGACTCTACGGGTATGGGCAAACCGAATGATACACCGACGAAGCTTCCTGGTCAACTACCTCGAATGGATTCTGGGGGGACAACAAGAGCTTCTGACGCTGTCGGAGGCCCTCTAGTTAATGCACCGCACAATGGAACAATGAGGGCGTGGGAGCAACAGGTCGAAAGCGTCCTCAAAGACTTCTATACCTCGATTTCAAAGGAAAAACTTCCTCTCTATGGGGCACAACCAGAAAAGGATATGTCACGGATGTCGTCAACCAACTTGCTTGGTCCGAACAATGGACTCCGAAGAAGTCCTAGTACTATCAGCAAGAGCGGTTCTGATATATACCCACGTGGCCGTTCGGCAGATTCGCGCTATGGAACAGCTCGTTGGTCTTCGAAACCGCGCTCTCGTGTTAAATTACAGACGAGTTCTACTATGGCTTCAAGTCGGACTAGTCTTGATGACCAATCTTCTCTCTGGAGTCCATCCGTGTCCAGTACGTGGAGCAAGTATTCATTAGGGAGATTGACCGCAGCATCTGTCGATTCCTTTGGCTCGGACTACCCCCGTGGCGAGTATCAGCAGTCCATTGGGTTTGCGAACGCATTGAGCCAAGCAATCATCCGCGAGGACTCAGCCAACTCGATCACTAGTTTTGAGGACTTCGATAGAACGGCGCCTTTGCTCGAGGATGAGACTTTGGAACTCGCTGGCGCTCCCTGGGCAAAGGAAGGCAGCCTAAAGCACAAGCACCACCTCGACTCGGTGGAGAAGAGAGCCAAGGATCGAAACTGGAGTGAATGCTTTGCGGTGATACAACAGGGCTGGATGCGCCTCTTTTCATTCAATGCAACCAGTCGGTCTGTTCGCCAAAAAGCAAAACAACGCCAGAATGTTGTAGTTGGAGGAGGTAACTGGATGGAAAATGCCGAGGAGGTGTGGAAATTCCTTTTACGCCAAACTATTGCAAGTGCTCTCCCACCGCCAGGGTACTCGAAGTCGCGGCCACACGTTTGGGCTTTAAGTCTTCCCACGGGAGCAGTGCATCTCTTTCAGGTTGGAACTCCAGAAATTGCTCGCGAATTCGTCTCTACTGCGAACTATTGGAGTGCGAGGCTATCCAAAGAGCCGCTCGTTGGAGGCATCAGCAACATCGAGTACGGATGGAGTGACGCTGTCATCAACGGTGCGTTGGTGAATACTGACAACAACAACAACAACAGAACGCCGCCCTCGTCGTCGGGGCATCGGCCTAGTATTCAGAGCTCGATTAGAAGCTCCATTGACCAGCAAAATTCGCGGCCCAAACTGCCGGCAGACAGGGTCCATATCAGCGATTGGAGCCCTCCTCAGCAGAGTATGGTCGCGTCAGCTTTGTCGGAAACCGATCAACTCAACGCCCTCCAGTCATATGTCAAAAATATCGAGAATGAGTTGCAGAAACACAACGAACTCCGGCCGGCCATGGGGCTTGCATTTTCGCCCCGGCATCCAAACGCTGCCAAAGCGATGGCTAACTGGGAGAGGAAATCCTCGTATCTGTTGCGGGAGATTGTGAAATTCCGTACGTACATTGATTCGCTTCGGGGAGCATTGGAACAGAAAGAAAGGATATATGCTTCCCGAGAGGAGCCTAATGCATACAACAACGCCCCTAATAATGATCCCAATCAAACGCAGTACTCTGTCAGTACTGATATTCCCACCTGAATACCAAATTTTTGAATGCCGAAAAGCAGAAAATGCCTCTTGGAACGAATATTTGAATCTATATGTCTTTGCCGGGAATGTCGACTCGTCTATTTGGCTTGTACCTGATTGTGCTCACAACCAGTTGCGGTTCTAATTATTTCATACCATGTATATATTAAATTTGTTCTTTCTTTCTTTCTCTTCATTTCTTTTCTTGATGAGGTATGACTAAAGGATACCAGGTTTTTGTTGGATATACATAAGCCAAGTCAGTCAGTCAATAAGCAATACATACATATCCATTATCACATCATATGATCAGGAAGGAAGGAAGGCCAATCAACCTTTCCCTTTATTTCTTTTTAATCGAGTTTCGTTGATACTACGACTTAGCTAGACAATGTACTCTGTCCCTTCATTTGTATTTATTTACAGTACTTAATTTACTTATTAGACCCACTAGTTTCGCACCAAGTGGGTTTCAGATCCGTTGGATGGCTTTATTTCTGTGGAGAAAAACCAAACAAAACAAATACCGTCTCCATGTCGACCAACTTGCCCTCTTCACCAATTTCCCGAACCTTGACTTCCCGCCAATTTTCCTACTTATTTCCTCATATTCCTGGCGGTTTTGACACGGAACACGATCTGTCGCCCCTGGAGGCAGATACTTGCTGTTCTGTTGACTTCATGACGGACGACGACGCGCGCGGGGATCTCCCCACAACAGAGACAGATGGAGTTGAGCATCCTCAAGACGAATCATCCCTGCAGATACAAGGAAACCCCGAGACTGCTACTGGACAACCAGATCATGACGATTCGTTTACATCAGCGCTACCTCCGTTACCCGACCGCGATGACAGCAGCCTTTTGCCCTTGTCGAGCGACGATGGAGACCGGTCTGGTTATGACAACCAGACCCTCATCGAGGAGAAAGAAATGAGGAGGAAGCTGATGGAAATGGAATCGAGCTTCCTTCCGGAACCTTCCACGATTGATCTTCCCGCTGTCCAGCAGAACACCGGCGCGGATGATACTTACCTAGTAGGAGTACCCGGTGGAGATACAACTGAGCCCGCCCAACCAGGTCACCAAGATCAATCATTCACAGCATCAGAAGAAGCGAGCTACACACTTGCGACAGCCGAAGGCAAGGACCAAAATCCACAAAGGACACCCGCAGAATCCGAAAATGGTACTACCGTGGATGACAACCCGAATGCTCCCTCGGAGAAGCAGGAGGGCAACACCACAATGTTGGAAACAATGGAGTCATCACCAGCCGCCGCCGCTGCCGCAAGGGTTGGGGAACTGGGCCTGCCCACATCATCTGAGGATGTTGAAGAACTCAACCAGACGCCTCACGAGGAATCGGCTGATAGGTCGTCAACGGTAAATTCGGAGCAAGCGCTACAACTAACACCTCGCCCTACTAGGAAGAGTTCAAGAAGCGTGTCGCCGACACAATCGAAATCAACCCGCGATAGTACCAATGGTAGCGCGGGCGGTGTCTTGGGAACAGGTAGTCGCAAAGGACGCAGGCCGAAGTATCTGGCCAGCCGCCAATCTGCTCAGCGTCTTTCCTATTCCTCAGTAACGAGCCATAATTCTGAAACAACGAATAGTGACGCGAACTTTGGGGCTGACTATGCTCTTCAGTCCGGGGGCGCTGCTCCAGGTAATGGGCAACGTAAGAACTTGGCCAGATCAATAAGCTTAGGAAGCATGGCATCCGGTGTTTCGGGTTATGGTGAGGAGAGCTCTGTTGAAAAAAGAAACTCAAGTGGAGGTCCAGACGGAGCCTTACAAACTCTGGATGAGGAGGACGCCATTTCCCAGTCTTATCCAGAAACATTCCAGCAAGATTCGCCAATCAAAGACTCGTCTCCGCCAACAACACCAAAAGCACGTCCTTCAGATAGCAACTTCCCCACCGACACCGCCGTCGCCGAACGCATAAAGGATATAAAAGTGCCTAGTACCTTCGCAAAGCAATTCCGTGAAAATCATGGCACTCGTGGGTTGTCCCCAGATAAGCGTACTGGGACCGCAACTCCTGGTTTTGCAAGAAGTGGCCGGACTATGACTCTCAAGGAGCAAAGCAGTACAATTGACCGTCTGTCGAAAGAGAACTTCGATTTGAAAATGAGGATTCATTTCCTAAGCGAGGCGCTGAATAAACGTTCTGAGGAGGGGATAAAAGAAATGATATCTGAAAATGTCGAGCTTAAGTCTGACAAATTGAAACTCCAAAAAGACAACCAAGGTCTGAAGAGGAAGGTTCGCGATTTGGAGAAGCAGCTTAAGGATCAGCAGTCAGATAAGGACTCCATGGTCAACCATGATCCTGAGGGCTCGGACAATGATCACCGCGACCATGCGCAGGGTGAGGAAACACTTTGGCTTCGGGAGCGAGTAGAAACGTACGAACTCGAAATTGAAAAATTGCGGTCCGAGAGCATTGCAAGGGAGAGTGAAAAGAGAAGACTTGCCGAAATGGTGAAGTCTCTTAGTGATGGTAGACCAGTAGGGTCAGATGTTGGGGCCAGAGAAGAGAGGGTGGGTTAATCATCTTAACACTTCTGACCCTCTTCTTTGTTGTTTTGAAACTAACGATTTATGGTATAGGACATGTGGAAAGACATGCTCGATGCAGAAACGGCGGCTCGGGAGCAAGCTGATGAGGAAAATAGGAAGCTTCGAGATGAAACGCAGCGGTTGAGGAATGAGTTGAATTTCACCCTGGGCACTGGCCGATCAGGTCAGGTCGGCCGGATGGATTATACGGCCTCATCTTCAGCGGCTTCTGAACGTGGATTAAACAGAAGTGTACCAATGGTGAACTCAGGTAGCAGCGCGCTTGTGGAGCTGGACCTACTGAAGCAGGAGAATGCTGAACTGAGGAAAGAAGTTAGTGCTCAGACGTCTATGCTCACATCCCGGAACCGTGAAAAGGAACGCCTTTACCAGGAGATCGAGGAATTGAAACTCGGCCAACGTCGCGACGGTGATCGGTCGGTCGCTGGGGACAGCATTTTTGATCGATCGGCCTCGAGAGCTCACGAACGGGATCTTGGGTCCCGCTCGAGGGCTAGCGATGGAACAAGAGCATCCCACAACAGCGATCCTGACCGCGAAGACATCGAGATCCGAAATGGGCAACTGCGAGATCAGGTATCTGGGCTTAAACTTGAAAATCAAGCCATCCGGGATCAGCTGGAAGAATATGTTCGAGAGCTGGAATCCCTCGATAAGGCCTACCAGGCAGATGTTGACCAGGCTGAAGAGGAAATGCAGAACCTACAACAAGAAAGGGACCAGGCTTTGCAAATGGCCGATGAGCGCGATGCTGCTTTCCAGGATTTAAGGGCGGAAGCTCAAGAAGAGCTAGACGCTCTCGGATATGAACTGGATCGGAAAATTGAAGAGTCCCAGCGCCTAGGGGAAGAGCTCAGAAACCAGGATGAAAATCTCAGGGCCTTACAGGCAGAGATGCGTTCCGCTAGCGAGGGCATCATCAGACTTGAGGAGGATGCACAAAACAACCTGGAGCGATATAAAGCTGTTCAGCTGGAGCTTGAAGAATCCAATCGAGAAATGGAGTCCCTGGAGAAGAGCCTCTTTGAAGCAAACACCAAAGTCCAGCGACTGACAGTCCAAATCGAGTCAAGCCAGAATGAGATTGCTTTCCTTCGAGAGGAGCAGGACGGCGATAAGATCAAGATTAGCGACCTTGAATCTGAGCTCAAGACATACAGGATGAGCCTTCATAGTGAAAAGGAGAAGACCAGAGAACTGGAGGAACGCCTTGCAGAGGAGAGGCACCAGCGAGAAGTTGTGGGAAGCAAGGAAAAGCAGGAGGTCCAGCGGATTATGAATGAGTTGAACCGTGAAGCATCCGCGGCCAAGGAAGAGGCCCGGAAGTTGAAAAAGAGCCTTTCGAGCCAGGAAATTGAGACGAGCACCTGGCGGGAGCGGCTTATGGACCTTGAGAACAATCTCCGAGAGACCCTTGGTGATCTCAACGGTAGTCGATCCAGCTTGATCTCGAATATCATGAAGTTGCAAAGGGAACTGGAGTCAAAAGCACTTGAGCTTGAAGGTACTCGTTCTAAATTGGACGAGAAAGAGTCGCTACTGCGCAATCGTGACGCTCTCCTCGAGAGTCATGGACTTGAGTCTCGCAAGCTGGCAGAGCTTCTCGACCGCGAACGACAAGCTCACCGAGCGGACAAGCAATCATTTGACAAAGCACTCAAGTCACACCACCAGGCGTCCCGGACCATCACGCAGAACAATTCACGTATCTCCGAATTGGAAACTGCTCGCGACCAAGATCGTAAACGGTTCATGGCCCTTGAGCAGCAACTGAAGGACCAGCTGAGCGAGAGGAACTCGATGCTTCTCAGCGTGTGGAAGCATCTTTCAGCAATGTGCGGACCAGATTGGGCGCACTCTAACAGTTTGATCAATGGCAATTTACCCAGCCAAGAGGTCATTGGTAACATTCTCTTCTGGCCGGGTTTCAGTCGAAACCTACAGCTGGCGATCAGGACCGTGGATAGCGTTGTGTCCGGGTTCAAGAACCGCATCAAGGACGTCGAACGCGATTTGACGAAGAAATACCAAACGCTCGAACACACGCTCACTCTACGATTCAAGAAGCTCGACCGCATGGAGGAGTCGTTTAGAAATATGCGGGCGCAGCTACACAGCAAGGGTTATTCCATTTCCTCGTCAGAAGCAGCCCAGTTACGATCTGATAACAGGCTTCTGAGAACGGAGATCAGCCTGCTTGAAACGAATTCACGAAGTCGAGGGCAGTCTCCCACTGCCGCCGCAGCGGTCACCGCTGGAATTGGACAGAGTCCGTCGCGGACATCTCGTAGCTTTAACCGAGGATCGGAGGTACAGCCTTCGTCTCTGGTTCGTCATAACTCTATGGTCGAGAAGCCTAGCGACCAGCATCGTCCAGCGAGTGGGCTCACGAGAAGCTCAACCGGACTTACACCATCCCAGACCTCGGAAATGACTGTGACGGATAATGCTGGAGCCATGGTGCGTGGATCTCGCCATGGACACGGACGCGATGACCCTGCCATTACTGGAAGATTGCCCTTCCGGCTCCGTGAATTGGAAAAGAGACTGAAAGGGGAACGAGAAGCTAGACTAGTCGATCGTAGCGGGGCACGCGAGAAACTAGCAGAACGGGATGAGCAAATTCAGAGATTGAAAGCCCAAGTGGAGAGGATGCAGACACAAATGGGAGTCTCAACAGGGACATCCGCACATTACGCAGGCAGCCGTGGCCAGGGGCATCGCTCAGGGAGTGCCCAGGAACCCGAAAGAAATCGTGATGATGATTATGGCCATGGCGATGAGCCTAGCTCCAGTGAAGAAGGAATCTGTGTTGATATCGAAGTTTAATACTTAGCTCAGTCGCCTCGGCCACTAGCTATGCTGCTCTCGCATACTTCGCTCCAGCTGGTGGGCAGCCGGTGTTCGTTATACTATTTTGCATTGTTGGTTTGGACGCACTATATACCCTCATGCTCTGGTTCAAAGGTTTAGGTGTCAAGCGCTGGTCAATGGGATTGGGCCTCGATTGTTGATGGCTATGGGTGTTGTTTCTCTTGTTTCTGGTGCTTGAAGGCGTTTTTGCAATGAGACTTTCAGAATAGGTCCAAGGCGGTAATAGTAATATATACGATGTTGGAACTAAGGTTTAAGGAAATTCAATCTAGGTATCAATTATAGTAGGTAAGTACATACAATAGATAGTAAAATGGAGCCGGCTCTGTACACATCAGCGACCCAAAGCTATACACTACCGCAATGACACCTTGAGAGAAAAGTCCACAATCCCGGTCCCTTGATGAATAGAACTCGTCGACAAAATGTCGACATCGGGGCAAGCATAATCAGCAGCATTGCCTTCATTCAACCCTCCACTAACCTCAATAAGGAACGACCTCCCCCTCTGCTCTTCCTTCAGCTTCCTAGCCGCGGACCTAACCCCATCCGGAGTAAAGTTATCCAACATAATGACATCCGCGCCAGCCTCAATAGCAACTTCCGCCTCCTCGACACTCCTAACCTCGACCTCGACTTTCGTCGCAAACCCCCCGACAGCTTTCGCCGCTTTCACCGCACGAGGAATAGCGTCCGCGACAGAATTCACCGAGGAAGCGCCCCCATCATCCGCAGCACGGTTGTTGGCACAAGCCCAAATATGATTATCCTTGAGCATAGTCATAGCGCTCAGATCGTGGCGATGCGGATCCGCACCTCCAACCAGGATCCCATACTTCTCAACAACCCGAAACCCGGGAGTCGTCTTCCTTGTTCCAGCTAGCGTGCCGGACCAGCCGTTGTCACGGAGAGCAGATACGAGGGACGAGGCCTTGGTAGCTATGCCGGAACAACGGGCGAGGATGTTGAGGGCTACACGTTCGCCGAGGAGGATTTTGCGGATAGGACCACGGACGGTTGCGACGTGGGTAATTGGGGTTATGGAGCTGCCTTCGTGGATGTGCCATTCCACTCTGTTGATGAGTTGAGTGTTAGATCGGAAAGGGAGATACGGGTATAAGTGGGGGTGGAGGAGAGGGGACAGTGGGTGTCTTACGAGCAGCCTAGTTGGGAAAATACCTCGTTGAAAAAAGGTACACCTGCCACTACGCCCTAGATCTTGATATTTTAACAGAATACTCATGAATGTAGCAGCACGGAGATCAATGTACCTTGCTTTTACCCAGTAACTTGGCCTCGCTGGGCGACTCTCCGACGACAAAGCCGCCATAGTCGAAGCTGGGACAATCTTCCTCTAGCCAGGAGGAGACGAGGGATTTGTAATTCGAGGGGAGTAGATGCTGGAGGTCACCGTAGAAGGAAGCCATGATTGGGGAAGAGGATGAGAGACTCGACGACAGGAGGGAAAGAAATCGATTGAACAAATGAGGGGGATCGGCAAGTTCCGGGGTACAGTCAAAATGCATATCACGTGCCAATACCAGGTAACAAATACACACCGTACCGTACCATACTATACCCGTTACCTAATATCCACAAGACTAGAAGAAAACATCCGATTTTCCAGAATGCCTTGGCCACTTGGCGCTCGCTCGCGCTCTGAGGGATTTTCGCTATTCGGGATCGGATCTGACCTTCCGTTGATCATCAATTGGTTTGGGTGGCATATTTATTTATGTTATGTACTGTACACATAAATCCCCTGTCAAGTGTTGTTCCTTATTTGCAGAGACGGAAATCATTCGGCCCAAGCCCGATACAAGTTCTTACACCCAAAAATCTGACCCCTCTTGAGAACAGTCATGGATCGCCATCCTGGTTCATTGGCAGCGTTCACATAGCGACTGGGTTCAACACAGAAACCAGCCCCTTCGCCGCGAGCTGGAGCTCCTTCCACCTCGGGCACGTCAATGTATTTCCCCGTGTAAAACTGGAATGCAGGCTCAGTGCTGTGGACTTCCAGGTGCATTTTGGTATCCGGGTGGGAGAACCTGGCCAGGAGCTTTAGGGGCTGGGTTCGAGTGTCCAGTGCGACCTTTGAAGGATCAGTCTCCATGACAAAGACGTCGTCGATGTGGGGCTCAGAGTGTTGCAGGATAAACGGAGTAGTAACATCACGGGGGAATTTCTCAATGTTTCCGAGCGGGATGCCAGTAGAATCAAGGGGCAGGTAGTCGGCGGTCATGATTTGGGCCTTGGTTCCTTCGACCGTGGGGGCATTGGCGATATTGAAATAACTTTTACCAGGATTAATCAGCCGACTGTTAATACAAATGCCGTTCCAGCCGGAGCCTGGCCAGAAAGCAATTGATTGTAGCTCACCTGTGATTGGTAATATTGACTACTGTTTCCTCGCACTCGTCGCCCACGAATTCCACCTCGTACTCGACGGCAAGCACCGTCTTGGGGCTTGGGGTACCTAGGTCCTCCTTGCTTGCGACATACCAGACTCTCACTTCCACCGTTCCAGGATAGCCCTCTTCGCCATCCTTGGAGAGATATTTGAACAGCAGAGCATCTTTCCCATCTCGCTTCACCGCGTGAGGGCCGTCAAAGACACGCTTTCCCCATCCATTCACCCCACCATGCAATGAATTGGGGGCTTTATTCTTTGGCAAAGTATAGTCACGGCCATTGAGATTATGGATCACGGCATCCTTGAGTCTGTTGGCCACGCGACCGATGGTAGCGCCAAAATGAGGGGTGTTATACTTGACATAGTGATCTTGGGTGGGGAAACCCAAGACGATATTCTGCCCCGCGACACGAAATTCCTGGATAATGGCACCGAGAGGGAGGAAAGTGAAAGTAGATTCTTCGGTTGACATGATGAGATTTGCGTGGAAAGAAAGGTAAGGATGAATTAATTGATTGATCGATTGATTGAATGATTTCAAGAGAGTCAAGTTAGTTAAGAGTGGAGCAAAGGGAAGAAGGGAAGAAAGAGAGGAAAGAAAGAGGAAAGGAAAGTTAAAGGAAGGGAGGGAAAACCCCGCATAAAGTCGCCGGAATATATCACCGGTGTAAGTCAGAGTTTGGATGAATATCAAAAGAGTTTCAGGATTAGTTTACATTGACCATGGGTTTTCTATGGTGTCATGGTGACTTGATAGGACAAATCGGTGGATAAATGGATAAATAGATAGAAGATAGATATCATGATGCTAAAACGGGCCAAACAAAGAGATAAACTAAACCAAATCAAATCAAATCGACAAGACGCCCTTTCCCACCATCCAGAAAGAAACTCCAGACCCCCAAATCCCAGTTCTGTACAATTAATAATTGCCAAGGAAGACAAGAAAGTCCTTTCAGGCATCAGGATGGAAACACGAAAGGGTCAAAGTAGAAAGCAGAATGCGTCACGTCATAAAACATCGAGAGGAGAGGAAGTAAAAGAAAAAAACACAACATGTAAATCTTTGCTTTCGAGCACTGTTTTTCCTTTGCTTCTTTTTTTGCTTTTTGAGGATTTTTTTCTTTCGATCAGACCGATGTAATTTCCGTCGAGTTCGAATTGAGAAATTGGTTGAAATCTTCATATTCGCTCTTCGTATCCATGAACGGGGTCGACGTCATACAATTCAATGGGATTTGGCGGTTGTACAGCGGGGACTGAAGCGGGTGGTCATCAAAGGACATACTCGTATAATCGCTTGGCCCCATCAAATCCATCTCGTCAAATGGACTGAATCCATTGCTGGACCATTGCTGGGGGCCTTGGAGCGCGATTGGGTTGACTACGCCCTGCATGGACAACTGCGTCGCAAACGCAGGGTTCTCGATTTGGGATTCGGACTCGATCGGGGGCTGTGTAGTGGTAGTTCGTGATGACGGGCTGAAATTCGGCGAAGTCGGAGGAAGATGAGGGCGACCGAAGGCATCGGAAAAACGGGACGAACCAACGGGTGATTGTGGGCTCTCTGAGCTGCCATCGGAAGATTCCTGCCGTTGCATATGGCCTGGTTTTTGTTTCCACAGTTTTTGTTGCATCGTTTCGGTGTTTTCCTCGAAGTGATCTCCTTTACTCTGATCCAGCACGCCTAACCGAGTGAGCAGGTCATGAGTGAGAGGGTGGCCATTGGATTCGCATTTCAACGGTTCCCCAGGCCAGCCGTGGCCACCACTAGTTCGCCGGTATAGTTCTTGAAGGCCATAGACTAGCCATGCTTGTTGTTGCTCAAGCATCTCGACATATCTTTTATTTTGCGATCGCCAACGTCAGCATCGAGAAAATAGAACCAGAAGCATACTATAGGTTAAGCTTACCCTTTGGGGTATACTTTATCATGGGCCTTTTTGCGCTCGCCAAACACGCAGATAGCATTATCTGCCCTACACCGACCACACGGATTTGCGCCATCACACTGCACAAGTCAGTGCACTGGGTGTTGTTAAAAGACGTCTCTGTCCAGCTTACCTTAGATTTCTTCAGTCTACAGCGATCACATGCCTTGCATACCCTTTTGCGGACGTTGGCGTCGGAATGGGAGTTTTCTGATGTGGGGGAAGATTGACGAGCCGTCATGTTGATGCGGTATTTAGATGTAGGAGAGATACGGAGAGGGAAGTAAGTATATAAATCAATTGAATAGATAGGGAAAAGAAAGGGAAAGGAATCTGCATCCAACGTCCCCAAGACCCTTTCTTTATTTTTTTTTCCCGAATGTTATTCCCTGAAATCCTTCTCTCTTTTTTTGAAATGGGTTTATGAAACAACAATGATCGACAGACGTAAGGCTGATTGATGATATAACAATGTCGGGAGAAAGTATATATAGAATGTACCAGCCACAGAGAAGCAACGAACCAAGAAGGGAAGAGGAAGTAAACTAGGGGAAGAGAGATGAGGAGCCAAGGAAGAGAGAAATTCAGAGGTGATGAGGGATGATGACCGACAGATGGAGTAAAGTTTAGATAGAGTAAGGTAAGTAGAGAGAGGGGAGAGAGAAAAGAAGTAGATGGGGAAAGGAAGGAATATTTATTCAGAGTAAAGTAAAGTAATATAATCAAGGTAAAATCATTCGGGGACTTAAGTGGATTATAGAGAGATGAATGGCAAATATTAATGCCTGCCTACTTTTTTACAGTACCAGAATGCCAATTTAATGCCATGCCAATGGAAGGAAATAGACTTCTTGTAATCAAGTAATGAATCCAGTCAGGGTTCAGTCAGCAGCTTCCACTCGGAGTTAACTTAACGTCTTTTCCGTTGGAAGTCTAATAAGCTGACTTCCTAATCGGGCAACTCCGGCTGAGTTCCCTGCTTAATTGGCACTACCGTTTGCATAAATCCTTCACAACTCAGGCCCCCCTGCATGTTTGTACTCGGCTAACTTGAGCCGATCGTCGGCCAGTCGGTATTATGGATTTAATTCAATTCTTTGTCTTGTCTAGTGGATTATCAATCAATCAATCAATCAATTACATAATTTTCCTGCTTCCATTTCTATGACGTTTACTTTCATGATTTTTTTTCTCTCTTCGTCTTTTTCTTTCCCTTTTTTTTTTTCTTGCCTTCTTTCCTGTTTGGTTTTGTTCTAGAACTTTGGTCTTTACGATCAGCAGATCCAAAGGAATTAATTCGACTAGGTAGTTTCCTACTTAAATCTATAGATAACCTACCTACGTTTAAGGATCTACTACCTACTGCTCTATCTGACTTTGTATCCAAAATCAAAAACCATTGGCCACTTTCCCTGCCACTTTAATCGCACCAACCACCATCAAATCACCTCCAGGTGCCCGAGGTTTTTAGCCCCATCGTCCAAGGCTCGATTCTCGAACCCTCCGACTGCCCGAGGCAACATCTGACCCACTGACGGTCAGATTGGATCATCGGCTTCGACTCGGCTGATTTTCGCCGTCAGGACTGATGATCGATCGGTTTCCCTACAGCACACGAAGAGAGTGTACTTTGGACCAATAGCTTGATGTAATGGTGTGATGCCATTTTCTACATGTTTATGATCGACTTCCCCACTACTGCAGGTTTTTTTCTTGATGGTATCCTATACTAAGTACTTCATTGGCACGTCACGATCGGTCGGAGTAAAAGAGACAAGCTCGGATCCCTGCTTAAATCGGGTTCCCAGACGAGTGATCGATGGATTACACTTAACTTCCAAACAGCTTGTTTTCTGGACTAGCGTAACTTTGAATATAGTACATGGTCATTTCTAGCTAGTTTACATGCAGGACCCAAACCATGCAGTAGATCTAAAATACAATCAAACTTCAAGGAAGAAAAGTAACACATCCGGGTATAAAACAACAAGAAAGCAGTAAACCTCACCCAGAAGCAGTTACCAACATCGCAAACGCCTCCATAAACTCTTTCGCGTCGGTTTAGGTCTTCCGTCCTCGGCATCCTCGCCTTTCCCAAGACCCAAGAAGCGAATCCGACGCCCGCCTTTCGACTTCTTGTTCCGACTGCCCTCTCCGTCCGTCAACGCCGGTGTTTTAGCGGTAGAAGTACCCGCCGGAGGATTCGCTGGCCCACGCTGGTAATGTAATCGGCGAGCCTCAACCACACGACGAACCAAAACTGTTCATTGTTAAACAAAAGTCCAAAACAATGCGGTCTTCAAGGAACAGAACTTACGAGCAAAAGTCTCTTCAATATTAACCATCTCCCTAGCACTGGTCTCCATAAACCCACACCCGTGTTTTCTCGCATACTCCAACCCATCTCTGGCTGGAACAACGCGCGCATCTTTCAGGTCGCATTTATTCCCCGCGACAATTTTCACAGGAGGCGGCATGCCCACCTCCAGACCATGCGCGCTGTCCCCCAGTTCCTTCAGTAGCCGGTTGTTATCCTCGATGCGCCGTTCGGACTCGATATTAAGCATGTCCATGAAAAAGTCGAGCGCGGATAAGCTGTCCTCGTTGGTGATGTCGTAGACGAGGAGGAACGCGTCGGACTTCAGGTTTGCAGATTGCCATAGCCCGCGGTATTCCTCTTGGCCTGCTGTGTCCGTGATTGATAATAAATAAGGGAGACCGTCGATTGTGCGGGTGACAGAGTAGGAGTCCTCTGTTTTGCAAGTAGATTAGAAGAGTATCCCGGTAGAAAAGCGGGAGGGAAAAGAAAGGGATAACTAGCGCATACCGATAGTAGGATCATATCTAACGAATATAACGGTCAGCTAGGTCAATTGGTTGAGGTTAAGGCAAGGTGAAGGCTCACTCATGGACCCATTGACTGCGCACCAGTCGAAGCGTGACGGATGATTTCCCTGCACGCAAATATGCAAGTCAGTACAGGTATAGGGCTGAAACAACAGCAGAAATCATGCCACATACCACAGCCGCCATCCCCGCAAATGGTAATGGAGATCTTATCCGCCATCGCGTGGTTTGCACGATATTGCACGTGGCAACGCGAAGGAGGAATGGGGTGAACTGAAATGACGCCTGGAGCCAGCCAATGTGGTCGCGTTAAGAGGATACGTGAATGGAAAGATTATTTCGGGAATGGATATAAACAGAGCGTATTTACTTGAAACAGCATTCGATTGGAGACGGATCCTTGACTGTTGGCTTGGATGATCGACAGGGCGGGGATAGACTAGACTATTTTCGTTCCATTCAGTAGCTATGGGATTTATTTAGTAGGCAGGTATATAATATTACAGTACACAAAAGAGCATTTCACTCCTTTTATTTCTGCGATTGTCTTCGTTGCAACCACTGCTCCAGCCACCGTCTCTCCTCCCTCTCCGCTTTCCATCCAACGTTCCCATCTCTTATATCTACTCCTCCCCTTTCCTCCACCGCAATCCTTACCTCAGAGGCCTCCATGGTCTTGACTCCTCCACCGTCCCGGATCAATTGGTCATCCACACTTAGATACTCCGCATACCTTTGTAGACGTGGCCGGTATATCACAGAAGCCAGGAGAGGATGGCGATTATATGACTTGGTCAAACCCAGGACTGCGCAGGCATGGAGGATCTCTTCCACCGACGCGGACTTTGCCCAGTCCAAATCGGCATAACAACTAGCCAGGAGATCCAGCTCCTGATCAGAACCCGCCGCAAACGGAGTCAGAGACCCAGTCGTTGCAACCTGATGAGCCACGAGAGCTGCCCTCTTCACGTCCATTCTTTTGGCGCGCGCCTTTTCAATCTGACGCGGAATTCGACACGTATACGGTGTTATAGCATTTCCGAGCGCCAGGACGATAAATGGCGTCAATTCCCCGCAGATTATGAAAGTGAGACCAAATGGGATCAAGCGGCGCATATCATACGCGGCGCGTCGAACCAATTGGAAACTCGAGCGGCTGAGTTTCGTGGATTTGACGGTGGCACGGAACGCAGAGGCATTTTGGGATGACGGCCCTGGGGGAGGCGAGATGGGGATGTAGGAGGGAAGGTTGAGGGAGCGACGGAGAGGTAAGGAGGCGCGGTAGTTAAGATAAACATTCTTTAGCCCCGTCTTGTAGAATCTCAAGTATTCCTTACCAATGGTAAAGTAGTACTTGAATTTACCGCCAATGTCTGCTGAAAAATCAGCATTGTTCGGTAGAGTGATTTCGATTGGTCGTGTGCTTGCGGGAGGGTTAACGTTATTTGTTGAAATAGATGACGCAGAGGGAATGGTGGAAGAAGTAGGCTGTGCTGATGATGGAGGGCGCTTATGCGTCTTCGTAGATGAGGAAGATTTGCACCTCCCAGAGGTACTGTTGGAGGCTGTAAGAGGAGCTGTCCTCGTGCCAATGCGAGCTCTAGTTCTGACTAAACCATGATCCAAAAGTCGGAGTGACGTAGCAGATGTAAAGACCGTAGTACTGTAAGAATGAACGAGAGAATTACGGCCATGAATAGGAGCGATCATTATGCAATATGGTTAGGGAAGGAGTATGCAACGGCGGAATGAAGCCAGAATAGAAGATGTGGACCATCTCGATGTGGACACCTCAGGCACCAATATTTTATGGTCTTCTTCCCGCAATGTCGGATTCTGTCTAATTCAATCCAACCAAATATTTGCTAATAAATACTTCTGGTGGTTCATTTCTAGGAGAAACTAAACATCATTACAGCTCAACCTGGACAGCAATGGCACTTTCCGACAAGAATCCAGTTACAAATAACCATGCTTTCTTGCTCTCATTGGGCTGTGGTTTGATTCCAACCAGAACCGCCGCACTGGCAGTCCGGATATGTGTGCCATCATCTTCAAAAATCAGGCGCTTTTCCCAAGTCGTGGATCCTTCGACACTCGTCGAATTAGGTCTCACATACCAGACCATCACCCCATCTTTAGCCGTTGGATCGGTAAAGGTAAAAGGCAGGTCAATGGGTCGTGCAATTCCTGCAACAAGGTAGCCGCTTGCATCGTTAGAAGGAGTGGCATAGGGATCCTTGAAATAACTTGGATTATCCGTTACTGAATCAAGTGGAATGGAGTCCAAGACTGAGATGGTGTGGTTGGCGCGGCTTGGTTTTGCTCGGTACAAGGTGCCCCCCAATGCACTGGATATCACCATCTCGTCCGGTGATTGGCCATGGCCAAGACCATTGTTATTGTGCAAACCAGTTAGAGCTACCGTGACATCGATGCCGGACTGGCCATCCGTCGACTCCAAATCCCCAATATGGACATGAACGATATTGGACCATTTGGCCGCAGGAACGGCGTCTTCAACATGGCGTTTAGCCCCTTCACGGTAGTAGTGGTCATTCGTTACATAAAATGAAAATGGCCCCTCAGCATATATATCATTTGGAGTCTTAATCAACGGATGGCGGATTGAGCGGACGTGTTTGACTGTACTCGATCCTAGCACATGGTGAAAGAGTTCGACTTGGGAACGGGCCTTGGGGTTATCCTCCCCATTGGCACCGGCCGAATCATAACCAGGATTCGGGAGATGGTTCACAGCAAAGATATACACGGCATCCTTTTGATCGGGGTCCTGAGTGACATCAATGCCGTGTGTTACAAAAGGACCTGAGAAGTTCTCGAATCCGAGTCGTGTTGATTTCATTGTCTGGCCAAATGAGCATACAATCTCGAATACGCTGAATCAGGGACGAGGTAGCTTACCTTGGGACCAATAACATGGATTGACCCTGATTGCGGTGGCTCTTTGAATATGACCATAGGTGGGAACCATCCGAAGCGAGTTTCAGGTGTGTCCTCACAGGCTGCAAACAATCGGTCGGCATAATGATGTAGATCCTCACAATGCACAGTATCTTCAATTTTGTAAAACACTTGATTTTCCGCAAAGACCGCCGGAGATGGCTTGCGGAACACTCCCAATATAGTTAATTCTCGGTAGACAGGCCCATAGAAGGAGGCGACCAAGAGGGCAGCTACTGCGAGGCTGAAGAGGCCAGGCATTGCCAACTGTAGAGGAAAAATAGCAGATGAAAAAATAGAAGCTAGACGTTAGAGAAATGAGAATAATCCTTAAGAATGAATGAAGTGAGGGCAATCTCCATCGTATATCATTACGAAGGTGGAGAAGAGAAGTGGGAACCGACAGATCGAGAAATGATACGCTTCTACAGTAAGGAGTAAACATTTACTTTGTCCTACACTTTAGTACTGTGCAACTGCAAAAATAACCGAGTTAAATGAACGAATGAGCTGAGTTACAATCTGGCTTTCGTCCCCCTTGGGACTTATCCACTGTTTGAGCCCACATTCCTCCCAGCCACCATTGGACGCTGAGATATCTCACCTTCTTCCCCTCAACAGCTCCATTACTATAAGCATACCAAGATCCATTTCATGCTTAGAAAATCATTCGCAAATTCCCTTGACATACGGTTGTTTGCCTCAAAAAAGAAAAAAGAAAAGAAAAGAAAAGAGTGAGAAAGAGCCAACAAGTCAACACCATCGGTAAGACGTTACTTTGGGGCTTGTTTGTTGTCCTGGAATTCTTGGTCACTTGCGTCAAGGACGTCATACTCTTCATCGGTCACGAAGCCAGCTTCCGTGGCATCATCCCCCAAGGTCAAGCTCTCCATATCCTCAAGAACATCGCCTTCGGACGGATTGGAGACTGACGGCGCTGACGGCGCTTTGGCCATCGCTTCGTGGGTACTTGTCACTGGTGATTCCTTATCCAATGTAGGGAAGATCATGGCACCACCACTGACTTCACACTGTTTCGCCTCAGGGTTCGATCTGCTGCTAACTGTTTCACTCTCCGCACCAGTTGTCTCAATAGGGCCGGCTCGGACCTGGATGTCACACCAAAGTCTGTGGCCGAATGGCATGCCATTGGAAAGTTTAAGTCGCCAATAAGAAATCGAAGTACCCTCGGTTGGGGGCTTTAAGTGTCACAGTGAAGTCCGCGCTCCTTCCAGGTTCCAGGGGAGTGGCAAGTTTGTTGCTTCCCATGGCACACGTGATAGAATCGATGCTTGATGGGCGGGTTGTGTCGACGTTGAACATCGAATCGCCGCCTACAAAACGAACATCGCTACCCGCCGGCCAAGCAAGCGGTCCTGGGTTATAGAGGGTCCAGGTCTGCTGGAACACCTGGTTTGGGGACATTACGGTGCCATCTGCAATTGTGTCACGGATGAAGAAGGCTTCGTAATTGGAATGCTGGCTGGAAGCAGGTGCCTCGACATTTACCAGCTCCCCTGTAGCGCATGGATTAACCTCTTCGGTTGGCTTCTGATCAGCTGCCCTTTGTTGCTCATCATTCGGAGCCTCGGGTTTGTCAACATGTTTAACCGGAACATCGGCTTGAGTCGACGTGGATTTCTGGATGCGATCGCCCAGTGTCATCATCTTCTTACCATGACTGTCCTCATTGATCATGCTAATGCTGACGCTGTGAATAGGTGTCTTGAACATGACGAGGGGATGAGTACGATTATGAGTGTTAGTTGGAAGAGCCTCGCACTTGGCACAGAAGTCCGTATCATAACACACTGCACACTTGTAACGGGTACCCGTGATGTAATTGGGAGAAGGCTGGTTCTTGCAAAGAGGCCCGTCGCAGAAAATACCGTAGTGAATTTCATGTTGCTGAGGCGGCTCAGCAATCGCCTCATAAATTGGGACGAAGCGATGACTTGGGTGGCTTTGCCCAGCGTTTACAATACATTCTGAGCAGTAGTCCCAGTCTGGACAGGCCAAGCACTTATGACGTACGCCGATTATACGCTAGAGAGTCAATTAGTAGTTCACAGAACTTTAAAACAACGAGACAGGTACCTTTTCACAGCCGTCACAGATAGCTGCATGCTGATGGTGACGTCCAGCGCTGCAACGAGACAGAACTAGTCTCTTCAGGCAGAATTTCCGGTCGTTAAGAAGAGAGAAGGTGTGAGCAGGGTGGTGGCCGTGCGTGTCCATGAGGAGGCATGTCATGCAAAGATCATAGTCCTCACAATTATCACAAGTGACCATGTTTGCATCACCAAACTCTGCTCAAGATCAGTTGCTGATAATAACCAAAAGCAAAGAGCGTAGGAGATGAGAACTTCTTACCCTTAAGACAGGCATTGCAAATCCGATCATCCGCTTTTGAAGACGGGACAGGAGCAGCTAAAGCCGGCTCTCGGTTCTCTTCTGAAATCTCCTCGTGAACCGACTCTGCGGTGGCTTCTTTCTCAGCTACCTGGACCTGAGATTTCCGAGGAGCGATGGTTTCGGTCGAGCCATTGGTGACGATGCCGTCTTTTACAAATCGTTTAATCAACCAGTGATCGTCAGCCCGGCAGGTAATTCCAAGGCTTACACACTGTGGGCATAAGTCAAAGTCACCATTCTCACAGATACTGCAGTGATAGTGCTCGTTAGCAACCGATCGGCCGCAGTTGTTGCAGTCGATACAAAATGCCCCACTGGGTGATCTGTGTGTGATGACTGGAATATTCGTATTTTCCTGGTCATGCACCAATTCATCACGGCAATGACCCTGGTCAGGGGCGAAGTCGGCATCAAACCACTGGATGGGTTGATCATGATCGCCTGGAGCGGCATGGTTCGTGCCGGCTGTAGTGTTTGAGGGTGGATCAGAGGTGCTATTGGAGGCAGCCTCAGCCTGAGGTTCAGGTAGCGGGGAACTCAAAACGGTGGCAAGATAACTGAACTTGGCCGGGTTGGTCAGCTCAGTTGAGTTCGTATTCAAATTGTCCTGGGTCGAGGATTGCGAAGAGGAGTCGTTGACCACAGTAGTTTTAATACGCAGCTTAGATTTTGCCTTAGCAGCGCGGTAAAGTTGCTTGTACACAGCGAGGTTCTCGCTATCTAGGCGAACATAGCAACCGGCACTGTCGGAAAAGCGTTCAAAGATGACGTTTGTGTCAGCTTGAATGCCAAGGAGTTGGCGGAGCTATGACAATGGAACATTAGTACCAGAGTGTCAATGAAGACTGCCAATATCAAGAGAATTCAGGAATGAAAAATGGCATTGACGCTAAAAAATAAAATAGGATATTAAATTAAATTAAATAAAAGCAAATTGCCATAGGTCCAGCGGGAATGTATGATGGTAGATGGATAGGTCCAAATCGGAGCTTAGGTGGAGACATACCTTCTGGGGAAGCACGCGGGCACCGAGGTCTCTTAGAGGGATCTTGAATCGTCGAGTATTATCATTATAATGGACCTTGACAGTAATCAAAGTATCCGGGCCAACATGGAGAGAGGGAGGAGCAGTAGAAGCCATGGTGAAAGAAGAGGAAGATGTGGAAATGAAATGAGCTAAGTAGGATGGTTTGGAAGTTGGGGTGTCGGTGGATAGACAGATAGGTAGATAAATGGGTAAAGAAAAATGGGGGGACGGAAAGAGAGTATTAAGGGAAGCTAGAGATTAGTAAATTCGGGAAAGGGAGGAGCTAATCAACAAGAAGTATGAAGAATGGAGGATGGAGGGATGAAGGAAGATAATAGAGGAAGAGGAGACGAAGATAGAAGAGGAGAGGGAAGGAGAGAAGAGAGAAGAGGGGGAAGAAGAGGAAATGAAGAGATGCCTAGAGGTCACCTGGTTGATGGGCGGTGAATCCGGAGAGAGAGTCAATGAATCAATCAATCAATCAATTCTTAAGGGACTTTTGGATGACGGGGTTATTCTGTAATCATTTTACTCCAATAACTTACTGACTTCTTTGGATCTCATCAATCTAGGTATAATCTAGGCCTGATCTCCGTTACTGTACTTGGTGATAATTTGGGATCTTCGAACTTGAGACTGGTCAGATTGATCTCCCCCAGTCCTTCAATCAGTGATATTCGAGAAACGTAAAATATAAAATATAAAATAAATAAAAATGCTAAACCCCATACAAAACAGATAGACCACTTAGATGGTGAACGCAATGGGTGTAAACAGTAAATCGCTAATATGCATCAAAGCCGAATCTAACATCCAACAGAGCCCTTCAGTCGTATTCAGGAAAAAAAAGAATCAGTTCATGGAGCAAGTGCAAAAATACCCTTTGAAAATAACAACAGAAAAATGAGGCAAACCAAGATTGCCGAGAAACCAGTCAAATAGCAGGTCATCAACATTGGGAAGTAAATAGAACCATCCACCTGCATGCCACTGCCACTTCCCATGAAAAAATAATCCAAAAAATAAAGAAGCAGATGAGAACAGATATTTTTTTTTAAAATAAAATAATAATAAAGCAAAGAGAAAAGGGTACCTTGTAATTCTTCCCGTTACTAGCTGCCATAGTATACTCCCCCTGGTGGTTGAGGATAGTAATAAGTGGTGTCAGGAGGCGTCATCATTCCTCCCGTTCCCACCATCCCCCCTGGCCCAGGTGGTGGCACTGGAAACGATGTGCTCGGATATATCTGGCTGGTATCATAATAGTATACGGTCCCACCAGCCTCATGTGCCACTGTTCCCGGTTGTGAAGGCTGTTCTGTGGACATGTGAGGTGCCGACATCATGTATGGGGGTTGCTGCCCCGCTGGGAACGTCGGTACTGACGCTGGACCCATTGCACCGTTATACGCTGTGAATTCGGGTCCAGAAACAGGATAATATGCACTCCCCGGTGGATACCCCGGGGGGTAACCCTGAGGTGGTTGGACGCTATATGGCTGGAACGGCTGTGCATGAATTGCTCGCTCCGGTATATGTGATAGTGGAGTCATGGACGGGTGAGCCGCCTGAATTGGTTGGCCAGAGTTATCATTTCCATATGCCGGAACCTGATGGTGGAATGGTTGTTCTTGTTGTGGCTGGGTAAGGTTGAAAGAGACACCGGCGGGAGTTTCGATATCAGCAACAGAGACGGCTTTTTGAGGGCGAGGTTGGTGCATAGGAATGGGGGCCCGACGGCTCTCGTGATAGGTGGCATTTTGAGGTTGAGGAAGTAATGGAGGTGGCATTCCAGACATACTAGCTGTATGGCCAACACCAGCGGGTGGAATAACCCCTACTGGAGTCGGAGGAGGTGGTAGACGGACAATAGGTTTTCCATTGTCTGTCGTAACCATCGTCGGTCTCTGTAGAACTGGACCCCCTGGTGAAGGATATCCCTCTTGAGACCCTGCTCTCCCTAGGGATGACCTCCGGCTCATAGTGATGCTTGGTGTATATGCATTATAGAAACTAGGACGCCGCCCAGCATATAGCCCACCACGGCCTCTGCCGCGAAAGGCCTGCTGGTTCGGCCGCAGTGCTCGAGGGATAAAAATGAAGGATCGCTCTGTCGAAGGAAAGATATATCTTGGGGGTTGGTCCGGAAGAGAGATGCGTACAGGTTTATCTCGTCGTAGAGGGGGGCGATGTTGAGGAAGGCGAGTATACTGTTTCTTTGGAACAGTCGAGAATGGTATTGGGTGAGGCATGCCCGGCAAGAAAACCCTAACAGGCACATTCCCAATCAGGACAGTGCTGGAGAATGACCTATTCGGCGGAGATGATCTAGGAGCTGTAGGAACCTTGGAGGGATTGGGTATCACAGTCGATATAGCATCGGCTCTGGAAGAGGGAAGATCATCTCCAGCAACCGTATCATGGAGATCATGGGTCCATGGCCCTTCACTGGCGTCCTGTCTAGGAGGTTGCCTGGAAATAATTAGCGGTGCCACCAACCGGTTGAGTTCTGGTGAAGTGCACTTACTTGCGTACATTGCCATCCACGATGAGCCCATACGGCCTGGATTTCGACTTGTTGAACGGTCGGTAACCATTGGACCCCGTGTCTGAGGATCGCTTGTCATGAAGGAAAAAGCTGCCACGAGTAGGTACAAAAGCTGGATTCGTATCACGTTCCTTGACATATTTCTCATGCTCACGGCGTTTCCTTTCAGCAAATGTCTCTTTCGATGGGTCTGTAGGTGGTGCTGAAGGTGTCCTTCCAGTCTGAGGATCCGATTCCTCCTTCAAATCATCGAAATGAGTCTCAGCTATACCGCTTGCCTGGTCGGACACCTTCATCCCATTCATCATCGCTTCTGTGTCCGATACTGTCGAGTCCATTGACGGTTTCTCAGGAGAGTCAGAATTGTGTGGATCGTGTTGTCTACTTGTCCGCGGAGCACGACCATTAGCTTGATGGCCATTGATCTTGTTCGCCTGCGGGGACTTGGATGATACATCATCATCTTCGCTCTCTTCGGTACCTTCACCGTCCGCATCATCATCTTCTTGATGGGTGATGACAGAACCTTCACTCAGAGAGTCGTCTTCCAATTCGTCGTTTATCGAGCTTTCGTCCTCGCCCTCCTCGTCCCTCCTTCTTCTCCGACTAGCTCCAATGTTACGTCGATGAGGAGACATTTCCGGTCGTGGAATAGATGATGGGATAATTGTAGAGAAAGGAAAGTTAATGTATTCCAGCAGATTGGTGCATCAAAAGAACAAGTAAGAAGGATGTGGGTATGCAACGGGAATGAATGAGCGAAAGCCAGCAGATGTTGGAAGGACTTGGGAGGGGGGTGTGATTAATAGATAGACGAAAAAGATCTTATAATAAAAGAAGAAGTCATTAATATTTATTCAAAGAGGAGAAGAAGAAGAAAAAAGAAGCACCTCGAGAACGAGGGCGACAGAAGAGGAGAAGGAAAACGTTGGAGGAATGATGAAGTGAATTTGAGTGAGTGATAAGTCTCAAATTCAAAGCATGACACGAGCATCGATGTCAACCTTCCCGATGTGGTTTAGTGGCTGATTGATACCTGTAATTCTAGCCCATTTAGTTTCTATAGATAAATATCAAGTATATAGTTAGTTATATATTTACAATACTAAGTATTATTCCTTCCCTGTCCCCCTAACACTGAAGACTATCTATACACAAAAGAATAACTCCTCCTCAATCGAATGTGATCTTTTTGCCTTGCGATTCAACAATCGCTCCACTAAGTTTCTGCACTGTATCCTCATCGTATCTTGTGTAGTCCTGCTTGGGTTTGTTCGTTCGTGGTGGTTTTTGAATAGATTGTTCTCCTTCTGTTTCACCGGAAGCTGCAGCCGCAGCCTTCTGCTTCTTCCCTTGCCCTTTTCCAAATCGTTTTTCATACCGCACTGTTGGATCTTCTGCAAATTCCATTCTCATCCGTCGCCCCAGAAGCTGGTTCACCCAAATCTTTTTTTGCTTCGGTTTTTTGGATTTGGTGTGTCTACCGCTCTTGTTTTCAGACCCCGAGTCTTCTTCTTCAAGATCTTCATCTTCGTCATCCTCATCGACCATCATGAAACCTTTCACCGCGGTCTCCGCTGCTGGAAGATGCTCAAAATCCACCCAGGCATAACCCTTGCATTTTCCCGAGTCCTGAAACGTTGCCATATGAACATTTTTCACCCGACCACATTGCCCAAAATGTTCTTCAATGGCCTCTTTTGTAGTATCAAAGCCAAGATTTCCAACGAATATGCGCTTCGACGGGGGGTTGCCGTGCCCTGATGTGGAGCTAGGTTGTTGTTCTTCTTGTTGAGATTTCTGCGGTCTGCCTTCATAGTTTTTCGCATCTTTTATCAACACGCGACGACCTGCGAGAAGGTGTTCACTGAGGCCTAAAGCCTCCAGTACAGCTTTGTGGTTGGAGAAGTCGACATAGGCAAATCCCTTATTCTTAGCCTTTCCGGATTTGTCCGAGGGTTTGGGAAGATGAATCCGTGTTATCACAGTTTCTGCAAAGGAGCAATTGCTCGCCAGGAACTTGCGCAAGTCATCTTTGGACACAGAAAATGCTAGATTCCCAATCCAAATCCCATAATCTGAGCGTTTTTCCGACGAGGCTACCTGATTGGAAGGCTTTTCTGTATTCGATTGAGCGGCGGGTTCTGACGCTGGCCCAGTGGCTTTCTTTTTAGCCTTTCGTAAAGCTTTCTTGGACGGAGGTTCTGGTGCGGAGAGATCAATTTGAAGTTCGTCACTTTCTGTGAGTTTGCGCTTCTTGTGGGATCCTTCCGCAAGATCAGCCATTTTGATCTATATTAGATAGAAAAATAGAATGGCAAGTAGAATAAGAGGAGGAGAAAAAGTGAATGAAGTGAAAGTGAAGGTGAATGAATGGACTCGATGCATTCAAGGAAACTTTTTACGGAGGACGGAAACACCATCAGTGCAGGCTTGGCAACACATCCAACTCCTTCCATCCAGTTTACCAAAATGGTGCTGACCTTCCTTTCTCTTCCCTAGATTATTTCTCATCAATCGCTGACTTGATATTATATTTCTTTTATTTATCATCGTCGTCATGGCCCAGGAGGCTGACCATTCTCACCCTATGACTGAGAGCTTACCTGACGCTGTCCCTGCAGCTCCCCCTACCAAGCAGTCGTACCGCTCGTTCAAGTAGGTTAAGGGCCCAATCTTGTTGACGCCAAAAAATCTAATTATATCACACAGGAAGAAGTATGCAAAGCTCAAGGTGAAGTTTGCACTCCGAATGAAAGAAAGTGAAACCCTCATTCGTGAAGACTTGCACATCGAGGACCTTTCCAAGAGAATCCGAGAACAAAATGAGTATGCTGCCTCTGGCCCAATTGACTGATCCAGTGACTAATGTCGTGGCTTGCAATAGTCAACTTCTTGAGGTTTTGATGGAGTTCAACGACAGCATCCATGTCCCTTCCAATCTGCGATACGACCTCAGTGATCCTAGTGATTCCTTCTTGCCATATTTCGAAAAGGACGTTTTGCCCCCTGCATACAATAACGCTGCATCAGCCAAGTTTGCGCTAGAAAATGCAAAGGCCGACATGATTCATAACCGTATAACTCCCGAAGCTTATCGCAATCTTGAGAATGCAGTCAAACGCGGTAGATATTTCGCTCCAGGGATGCGTTACACATCGCTATCAAATGTTCCTCATACCAGGCCAAGGTCAGGAGAAGATGGGCGGTCTGGAAATTCTGAGCTTGAGCAACAGTCCAAACTTGGGTTTCTCACTCCCGAATCCGAGACGGAGTATTATTTAGCTATGGATGCGAGACTTGGCGACGAAACAGCAGCTCTACAGCTCAGTCGTGCTCCAGAGAAACCATCTTTTGCTGATCGAGAAAGGGATGCTTCATTAAGGAGTTCCGTTTCAGTCTACAATTGGCTGCGGAAAAACCAGCCGCATATATTTCTCCAGGACAATGAGAATGCGTCGGAGAAATCCGCCTCACGACCTTCCAACGTGCGCTCCTCGAAACGTGTCTCAACACAGAACCGAAAGGATGATGACACATATGATGAAGATGGCAGTATAAAAGATGCCGGTGCTTCTTCAGGTGGTTCCAAGGGGAAGCGAAAGCGTGATGAGGATACAAGCTATAGGCCCAAGGGAGGTAGCAGCCGATCAAGCCGGAAGAAAAAGGATGATGGGACCAAACGTAGCACTCCGAAGAGACCCTTGGGCTCAGGCTCGTGAATGTCTTCTACTGCATGTTTTATACTTTGCTTCGTTTGTATTTTGTATTATTAGCCTTCTGTTTTTCTTCCAGTGGTTCACTTCCAGTTAAATGTTGCGCAAGAAGAAAGGCTACATGACGTCTGCAGAGCTATACACTTGGCATTGCTTGATGCAATATCCCAAATGTTATAATGTTATTAATTGCTTCAATGGTTTGTCTTGCCTACGCCTGTTTCTTTTTATACGGCTGCTGTCTTTCCGAGGTTGATGTGTACTCCTTCCTATCTCTTCTTTAATACTCGATGGATAGGTATAAATGCTCATATATGTCTTATTATGGATAATTTTAGCAGACAAAAAGCCATGTTATTAAGCGACAAATGTAGAGAGTCATCTATATTGCCTGCCTACCTATTCTTGCATTGGTCATACAACTGTAGGGTATTGTTCCTTCACGTGACTTGATGTTTGCGTTGTTTGCTCGTCTTTCTTTTTCTGATAAATGAACTTGAACTTGACTGATTCTATTTGGCCGCTGCCGATTATATTTGGCCTAGTCAATATTTATCAATACTTCACAGAATGGCCATAACAATTCTTCCTCCGGTTGTTGAGGGTTCTCGTCCCAGCCATGCTGATTCTGACGTTGATTCCATGTCAATAGATTCGGACGGGGGAGTCGAGTTAGGAACAGATGCATCATCTCGGCCCAGTAAACGTCCACGCTTGACAGGAAGCACAGGAATTGACGGAGGAATTGTGACACCAGGAGAGGTCGTGACTGATGATCCTCAGTGGATGAGGTTGGTACCCTTTCCTAACTTGCTTATTGGGTTACCCATACCTCTGGATCAAGCTAATATTCTCAAGGGGACATGGCACCTACATAAATCCTCTTTCTACGTCTATCATTGCAACTGTTGCGGGTACAGTTCAGAAGACCAATAAACTGCTCTCTGTCCATCCCCTCAGAGCCCGTTACAATCCAGAAATCGGCGATCTTGTTGTTGGGCGCATAGTCGAAGTTCAATCCCGGCGATGGAAAGTCGATATTGCTGCACCGCTCCTTGCACAGCTTCCTCTATCCGCGATCAATCTTCCAGGTGGCATTTTGCGACGGCGAACGAGTGCCGACGAGTTGCAGATCCGAAACTTCTTCAGCGAGGGTGACTTGGTGGTCGCTGAAGTTCAAAGCGTACATTCCGACGGTTCAGCATCATTGCACACGCGGTCATTGAAGTATGGGAAACTCCGAAATGGTGTCTTTCTTGCTGTAGCCGGCACAGGAGGAAGTGGGACCTCCAAAATCAGAGGAAAGAAGGGGGATGTAGGCGCGGGGACTGCACCCGGGAGTGCGTTTGGCACAGCCGGAACTGGAGGGGTGGTTCGGTCTCGAAGACAGGTTTGGACGGTTACTACTGCAAATGGAGGCGGTGATGTTGATGTCATCCTTGGGGTGAATGGGTATATTTGGATTTCGAAGCATGCGGAAGGGGATGCAGCGGCATCGTCCACAACGGACAGTGTTTCGATCACTCGAATGGAAGAGATGGTATCTACCTCTATTTACTCAAGTCAGAACGATGAGATTCTACCTCCGACTAGACGGGAAATCGCACGGCTGGCACAGTGTATCCGGGTTCTTGTTTTAGGCGGGGTGCGTGTTGACGAAGAGACGGTGACAAGGGCATATGAAGCTAGTCTACATGTGGACTTGGAAATCGGGGGTGATGAAGACGAGAACGATAATCGGGAAGGAAGAGAATACCTAGAAGGGACCAAATCCGGGAGGATCTTGGAAGTGATGATGGGACAATAAGTAGAATACCTACACTCCTAGATATTATGGATAAATCGAGATACCCTAATTGATGAGTAAGCAGCCAATCGAAGGCAGCCTGTTTAGTTTTATAACACATCATTTATTCATTCTTACATTCATCTCTTCTGTTCCCTTCCCATCTTTCTCATCCCCATGAACTATTCTACCTCGACCTTTATTATGCACTACTTGTCTGGAAATCGATTCCCTTTTCCAAATTCCGCAGTTCCTATAGGGTAACCGTACTCAACCGACTCCAGCTTATTAGCGAGTTTCTCTCCATATTGTAACTTGGGAGATATTTTCGGCTTGGATAACTTCCTCTTTACCAGTTATCTGCCTACTCTATTATTCCTTCGATTCTCTGTCGGACACATTTGCCATGCCTGATTTACGTCGGCAAATCTTCGAGAGCGGCAAGACCGTGTCTCGGAAGGCTGCATCCCGCGAGAGCTCCCGCACTCCGTCTCGTACGGGGTCCGCTCAGAATTCGCGACAGTCTTCTCGTAACGCCTCCCGGAATGTTTCTCGAAATGCAAGCAGGCACCCATCTGATGATGATGATGCTGGCAGCGTCAGCGATGATACCGCCTTGAGGTGAGCCTCTGATTTTCGATTTGTGCATTTAAGTTGTCGGGTGCCTATCGGACTATGATGTCACAACCCTCCACTCCACCATACTAACTCTTCGATCGAACAGCATCGGCTCTCTGGATGATCTCGACAATGTTGATCAAGCGAATACCGACTGGTCTCAAGAGCTCTCTGATCGCATTCAAGAAATTCTTGATCGCAAGCGCAGCAGCGTTCAAGGCCGAGAGGACACCTATGCCGCCTATTGCCGTCTCTCTAAATTCCACTATGTTGAAGAGGAAATCCGCTCGCATACCAAGGACCTCATGGCTGCATTTTGCAAGAGTATCAAGTTAGAATCTAGCGTTCGCGAAACCACGTTGGCACTTCGCGCCCTCGAACTCCTTACCGTAACTGCGTTTGATGATACCATTTATGAAAATGTGGAACCAGTTCTCACCCGGACTATTCGTGATTCAACATCCAATATCGTGAAGGAGGCCGCGATTCACTGCCTTGGTGCATGCACCGTCTTCGGTGGTGCCGGCGAAGATGGTATTATGGACCAAATGACTTTCCTTCTGGATATTGTTGCCTCGGACGGGCAGTCCATTGATGCTGCCGATGATGCAGGCAGCGTCTCCTCAGCCCTCCAAGAATGGGGTTACCTGGCGACTGAGATTGAAGATCTGGAAAGTGAAAGTGAGGAGGCTATACAAATTTTTATGGACCAGTTGAGCAGCAGCGATCCCAGCGTCCAGATTGCCGCCGGCGAAAATATTGCTCTTCTGTACGAGAAGAGCTACACAGTTCAAGAGGACGACGACGATGTCGAGGAAGCTGAAGGAAGCGAGGAGGATGACTCCGATGAAGCGGAGATTGGGGGTGGGCCTAAGCTTCTCAAGCGGTACAATGCCTATCACAACACCCCAGAACTAGAGCGTCAGATCCAGTCGTTGGCTTCCATCCATCACAAGCGCATCAACAAAAGAGACAAGAAAAGCCTGCACAACAGCTTTGCCTCCATCCTGACGACGGTTGGGAACCCGCGCCGAGGGCCGATGTACAACACAGCCATCGACCAAGCCACCAACAAGCATTACGGCAGCAGACTTACCGTAAAGATTGGGCGGGAAGGTGTGATGAACATTGATCGTTGGTGGAAGTGGATCCGGTTGAATGCACTTCGTCGGATCCTCGAAGGGGGTTTCGCGGTTCATTACTACCAAGGTAACCGCGCCGTGCTTGACAGTCTCCCAGTGATGATGCGTATGGATATGCCGAGTGATCGCTCTGGCTCGCGCAAGTCGGCCAAACCGCGGACCAGTCACCGAATGGTCTTGGCGGGTGGTTCAGATGAAGACTAGGTAGCATGGCAGGAGGAAGAGGAGAAGAAGAGGAAGAAGATGTACCTAACAGTTTCCGTCGTGTAGTTTCATTAAAGCAGAATAGGAATAAAGATAGATCTAACCATTAACTTCCAAAGACTCACCTGGTTGAGTCTATCCGGTTTTTCCAGTCAATCTGCTTGTGTCGATAGTATGGAGGACAAACATAGATCATGAACTCTCTATTTGCTAAAAGAAAAGACGACCATGTATTCACATCATTCTCTGTGCATAATAAAAGCGATAATCGGTATATACCCAATCAAATGTACAGGAGCCCGCCCGTCATTCAAAGAGCAAGAACGATAATTCGGCAATCAGACCCATTCGCTCTATATTTTGAGAACTGGCACAACACCAGACCAAGTACCTTTAGCACGCTCTTCCCAGTACCCATCTTTGCCCGTTTTCAATCGCCAAGCCACTTCGCCATCGGCACTGTCATCCTCAACGCGGGTGAACCAGCGTGGAGACCATGACTCGCCCTTTGATTCCATCTCGCGCCGGCGGGATCGCTGGGCCTCCTCCAGTTTGACTTTTACTTCCTCTGCTTTGTCGAGGTCGTTGTCTTCGAGAGCTTTCTGGTCTGGACGCAAACGACAATCGGTTGGTGGGAGTTTATCTTGTTCGATCAGAGTGATTTCGTTCAGCGTAGCCGCGAAGGCTGTGAAGCCATAATGCTTGGGTGCATTAGGCACAAGGGCACCGGCCGACCAGATGGGACCACCGGTTGTGGAGCCATTCTTGGTGAGTTGCAGAGACGATGTCCAGGTGCCAGTAAGGCCAAGAGGGAGCTCCTTACCGGAGGAGTCGATGGCCTTCGTGGAGACTTCCTCGCTACGGCCCGAGAACATGCCACCAACTTTGAAGGTCGACACTGATTTCTGTCCAGTTGACTCGTTGAGAACTGGTAGCTCTCCCACTGGCTCGACATATTTTTCTCCCGCAATAATATTACGCAAGAAAGACGTGGCCGCGGGCCAGCTAAAGTGTTCCCCGGTAGCATGTAGTGTAAGGCGGAACTTCCCTTCTGTGATGATTTCCGCAGATTTTCCCCAGAACTTCTGTGATGGCATGGGTGACTGGGCTAGACTCCAGTCTTTACTATCGGCCAAATACGCCAGTTGAACCGGCCGATGCGACACCTTCTCGGCAATGAACCTGAACCCGCGATCTTCCCGGACAAGCTCATACGTCTCCCCTAACATTGGATTGAAGGGCTTGCGAATAGCTCGCTCTTTAACTCGGTTGCAGGCTAGTGACGACAGCGCAAAAGCCGTCACATACATGAGTCGCTCCACACTACCTGTAGTACTGGCAGCCTTGTCCAGCAAATTAGAATATTCCATGACCTCCGCAGCTTTTTGAAGTAAGGAGAGTGGCTCGTTTGCGGAGACTGGCATAGAGATCTGAGACAGGTCCTTGCCGACGTTTTTGCGGAGGAATCCTATCAGACTTGGGGGCAGGACGGTCGGGGCAGTGATGTTAGTGCGACGCTCAACACGGCCTAATGGGAGGGGGGTAAGCGATTTCGGTTTAGTGGGGAAGAATGTGGACTGATCACGATGACCACTGATAGTAGAAGTCTCGTGCAGTTCATCTTCACTGTCTGATGGGGCATTGTCTTCGACTGCCTCCTCTTCTTCCGTTTGTCTAGCGGCATCAACATTGTCAACATCTTCGTCATCGTCACTATCCTGAATTGTCAATAGCGGAGAAGCGTCACCACCATCAATTGCGTCGAAGAACTCCTGTGACATGTCCGACTCCATGCTGCGTCGTGACTGTGATGGCACTGGATATCGCCGCCGTTTGCGCTCCGCCACCAAAGAGGAGAACTCTAACGCAATACGATCCAGGTCATGCAAGAGGGCCATCAAACGATCGTGGACGTCATCCTGGTCTGTCTGGCTAGCGACACTCCCTGGTTTCCGGTCACCTGTTAGAGAGGCTGTATCAGCGGATCCTGGTACCACCAGCTGCGGAGAGGATGTAACCGGCGTGCTACGTTTCCCGCCCGGCTGTGAATTCGCACTGGATTTGCGTCTCCAGAACGGACGTCTCTCTCGCGAAGTAAAGTAATCCTCGCCGTTTGCCTCTGCATTTCTCGGGTTTGGACTGGATGAGCGACCCCGGGGACGTTCCGCAGCGCCAAAGTACTTAGGATCTGTGTCCTTGGCAAGCTGGCGTACTGTGTCTCGCGATCCAGATAACTGGCCTACCAAAACCCTGACCTTGTCCCAGTCACGATCTTCGGCGGCGCTTGGAGCACGAGGGGATGGAACATGAAGCAGCTGGTCTGGCTGACTGTCGTCCTCCGCAGACGCTTTGGAAGAGGCTTTTTCCAATGCGCGCTTCCACGAGATGAAATCTTGTTCATTGCTTGCCCGGAGGTGCCATATCTCCGCTCCCGAATCGACTGAGATCTCGCGCGACTTCTCGTTCGTTGCAACGGCTGCCAGCGATAATGGAATAGAGCCCCGTAGTGTAGATGTGTTACGGTCATGGTAGTAAGATAATGTAGACGTGGTAAAATCCAGCGAAAAGTATCTCCTTGCCCACCCCTGATGTCTCTTTCTTCGCCGCTTCTGGAGGAGCCCCGTGTGGCCAGCAGGAGAAGAACTACCCGAGTGTGCTGGTTTCCCTGCAATGTTATTGGCTCCTCCGCGTGCAGATGGCTCAGATGACTCGCCTCATACGATGATAAGCCAGAAGGGTTCGCCGAAGGGGTTAAGCCTGACTGCGGGGGTATACCAGTCGGATAGGTAAACAGTACCAGAGTTACTGTTTTGGAAATTTGTTTGGAAAATGTATTATCAATGACAAGAGCATAGTTCCCGCCCTCGTTAGAAGGTACATCGTAGGTCCCTTGGGCGATCTTGTCGGCTTCACACTTGCCGATCCATTTGATTGATTTGAGGCCAATTCCCGTTAGTTTGTCGATCACCGAAGTAGAACTACTTTGGCGCGAGCTGGAAACAGTCGACGGGAGATTCTCATTCGAGTCGGTGCTGTGAGAATCTGAAGTAGGCCCATTGGAGGAATTCAGAACAGCGGAGTGACCAGGATGCTTAAAGATGCCGAAATTGAGAGACTTTTTATGCGGCTGAATACTCCAGGAGATGGTATGATCGGGTTTGACATTAATCCAGCGGACCAAGTAGGACTAAAAACAAGAAGCGAGTCAGCGTGAGACAGCCTTATCCAGAGGATTAAAGAATCGAGTCGCAAACCTTACCTTGCTATGAACTTCCAACACCTCCAAGCCAGCCATGGCTAGGAGAGAAAAAAGGGGGAGAAAACGAGGGGAAGAAAAGAGCGAAACAAACCCGACTAGAGAGGTGGAAAGAGACAGAAGAGACAGGAGAGGAAGAAAGAGGGGAGACGAGGAAATCTGGAGAAGATCCGAATACGCCGAGGATGCATGTTTCACATGATCTTAAATTCCCAACTGGTCATAATATCTTACAATATATATCTCAACAAAATGAATATGAATAGTAATTGAATACAATAGATGAATATAACTACATCCTCCTCATCTCTTGCCTGCTTGCATATTGGTAAACATCAGTTTGAACCCATTGCACAACGCCCGCATATCCGGATATGGATTTCGTTGCAACTCATAACCCTGCGGAATCACTTTCACAGGCCAACTGTGCAGTTTCGCATGCTCTCCAGCTTTGAAACAGAGGTAGAAGTAGCCTGCATATTTAGGATTGATGCAGAATGCATATGCCGACCTCCTGGGGTTGGCTGCGGTGTATGTCTTCAACCAATTTTCTAGATACTGATGTTAGTGGAGACTGCGTAGCACATATCTTAGACACCAAGCTTACCTGTTTCTTCCTTGGTACCGTCCTGGTACTTCTCATGCAGCGTCATTTCGTCCACTTTCTTCGCCATTGCCTTAACATGGTTGACAATCAGATCGTCCAGATCGCTGTAGGTATATCTCCCTCCGACTTTCAGTGCCCGTCCAACCGAGAACTCGTTCTCCTTATCAAGTTCAAGGACGTCAATGTGTTGGTAGATACGATGGTCTACTTTCCACGTCACCGCCAGGTGGTCTGGCCCCTTGGATGACGGGCGAATCACCACGTCTCCCCGGCTTTGCGTCCCTAGAAATTCCTCTGCTTGAGTCGAGTTGAATGGCCGGAACAATGGATGCTTGATCACTCGCATCGCCCGCCCGCCACTTTGCGTCTTCTCCTGCAAGCTCTCTCTATCGCGCTGTTCTTGACGCTCATCCCACTCCCCGTATATGCGATCATTAATCCTCGCTGTCGGCCTGTTAACCTGCTCTTCCCGAAGGGACGCGTTACATGTGAAACTCTTTCGGTTCAGGAACAGCACTTTGGCTGGGACCGTCTGGTGGACCGAGTAGATTGCCCGTACAGGGATGTCATATCGGTCTGTGAGCTCCGATTCCGGCACCAAAACGTCCATACCGCAATCCAACTTGCCATCGATATGGTCGTCGGTAATTCGCTTGATGGAGACTGGTACAACCATACCTTCTGCGAGAGTCTCCGATGTCTCTCCCGTAAACATAGTAAAGATGTCATCTGTGCTAAGGAAGACGAATTGTTTCCGTAGCTCTTCGTATGGCTGCTGCAATTCGGCTCGGATAGTCTCGAGAGTTGCCCTTTTACGCTGGTTGAGGTTGCGCTCTAGTTGTTCGGCATACTCCTCCAGAATCAAATCATTGACACGATCCTGCGCTTCCTCTCGGAACAGTTTCCTCACAATCGCTCCTTGTCCGTTCTCATCCGTTTCGGCCTTGATGTCTTCCTCGTCCAGCTCCAGAGCATCAGCCGCCATTTTGCGAGCAATATCGTAGTCTTCGGGATGTACACGAGTGTTGTCCAGAGGATCTGCATCAGGATCCGCATTCTCAAAGTCAACGTACAGAAAACTGGCGCAATTATTCCAGACCTTGACACCCATTGCTGGGTACTGGGCGTTTACTCCAAGGAGCTCCACGCGGTTATTGACCACACCTCCGTTCATGTTTACAATCTTAAGCAAATGTGCCGCTTTTCGCGGGCCTAGACCACAGACATAGGGAAGGAGATTTGCTGTGGACATATCGCTAACCGCATCATTGATATCGACACCGACCAGATTGACCATATCCACCAGCGCTGTCTCCAGTTGCTTCAAGAGCAACTCTTGCGCTACAAGCTGTTGACCAGGCTTAAATTGGAGTGAAACGATGTCCCGGCCCAGTGATGCATATTCCCTCAAAGGACTTTGCAAATATTTGCCAAGTGCCACACAGTAATGAGTCAACGGAGCAAACCCGGGATGATCCTGCTTCGCCCGGTCGCTATGTTGATAGAGTCGTGCGACTTCATCATTTACGACAACCACCTCCAAGCGGTCGCTCACCTCCTCGTCGCGATCATCAGTGTATGGGGCGCCTCGAAGATCTTTTCTATCCACGACTTCAGTCAAAAGCTTGTATAGCTTGCGAGCCTCCGGCGACATCCCCGAGACTCCGATAACGTCTGGGCGACGCCGATCCACCAGTTCCACAAAGCCGTCCACGTCTTTACCATCTGGAATGTTGCGGTCCGGATCCCCGATCGACATGTCCATGAACTTCCCATTCTCCAACACGCGGCCATCTTCCTCAATATAAGCCCAATGGATAGGTTCCCTTCCAACAATTCCCGTTCCAGTCGACAGGGCTAGGACGCGGGGTACAGTTCCGAGAACCATACCATGCGGCTTATAAGGCGCCTGATCTAATCTTTGGGAGAATGCCTCACGACATTCTTTAGCCACATGATTTTCGCATTCTTGACGGATATTCTCCTTAACGCTGCGGTTTATCAACCTTTCCAACTTTCCCAGAGCCATGTCCAAAACATCCCTGCGGGTCCGGTTCCAAACGTCGGCTAGCTCACTGTAGTTGTCCGACTCGATGTCCGGATACAAGCGCTGGCGGAAGTTGTCAAAATTTTCAAACCGGACCTTGACTTCAACCAAGCCTTCCTCCTCAGCCTTCAGCATGCGCAGATACAGTTCTGGTCGGCGAGCGATATCACTGAGCTGCTGATTTCTCAGATATTTGAACTCGTAGTAGGGATGATGCTCGTCAATCCTCCGCAAACCCTTCTCCGTACGGAAACAGTCAACGGCTCCATTCATGTAGTACGCCTGGCGGACCACCTTGCGCATCTTAGGACTCAAAACCAGCTCCTCTGCAAACATCGTCTTGGCAGCCTTGAGCACATGAGATCCGCTAGAGAAATCATTGTCTACAAATCCGTCCGCCATCTCCTCCGGGCCCTCGGGGGGATCCTCTGTGTACTGACGGCGACCTTCTTTCAGCGCATTCTGTGCAAAAGCATCCGCACTGATGCCGAATGCGCGTACAAGTCCATACGCTTTGCCGTTTCTGACGCGTTCAAAAACAGTCTTGCCTGAAGCCTTTCGCCGGTGGGAGTCGCCATTGACATCTCCATTGCTCATGAAAGTGACATCACGTAGCTGTGATGCATACTGGAAATGGATGTAATCCTGCACATCTTGAAGCTCTTCCATAGTTGCGGCAATAGGAAGCATTTCCTCCACTGTGGGGTCATTCACATTGAATAAACTCTGTAAATTGTCATAGGTTTTCTGGATAGTATTTCGTTTATCAACCAGTGATCTGAATTTCAGATCGTAGTCGAAGATATCCCAGAGGTCCGTCATATTCAATAGCTTCTCTGCCCGGATCGTGTACTGCGACTCATCCGGATTGTCCACGCGATCATCGAGCGGCACTTTGGCGGCATGAATCATGTAATCCTTCCGGTGCTGGAAAATGAAAGGAACCTCCCAGTCGTCAGTCACAAGGAATTCTAAGACTTTGGCCACGGAGCGTTGGAAAGGCTCCCGCAAATCCGGCTCGATGCGTTTTTTCAGGAGCATAAGGTTCGATATCCAGGCGGCCTCTTCCCTGAATTGGTCTTCAGTCAGAACAACATTTCGGTACGGTTTTCGGGCAATTTGATGACGTTCGGGTTCATCCAGAAGTCGGATCTGGTTATCCTCCTCGGTCAACATCTTTTCGGCTAACTGGGATGGCTCGAAGACGTCTTTCAGGTCCAGGTGCCTGTCTTCATCTAATTCCTGCTCCTGTTCCTCTTCCTCCATTTCCAGCGCAAAACCATATTCATTTCCGTCTCCGAACGCCGCGCGCATATCCTCAAGCGCATTCTCATCTAATCCGGCTGCATCGGTGGCGCCTAGACCAGCCATGCCTTTCCTAGCCGGGCGGGCAACCTCGATGTCCTCTTGCTCCCGTTGAAGATCCTCCTCATCAGAAAAAACATCCTCTTCAATGAAGTCGTCCATTTCATCGCGCATGGGCCGCCGATGACCAGGTCGACCGTAATCAGGCGCTTCCTCCTCCTCCTCAGAGTTGAACATGTCATCCATGGCTTGCGAAGGTTGTCGATGATCACGATCCTTATGACCTCGCTTTAGTCGCTTAAATTTGGACTATGTGAAATAATCGAATTAGATCCATCATGGGTAAAATGACACCAAAGGTCCGGTGAAGTTTCACTTACCTCTGTTGCTGCAGGAGGCTTAAACGCTGGGTTGTGTTCTCCGATAAGCTCCAAATCTTCTTCATCTAAGTGTTCCTCTTCCCGCTCTCGCTCTTCCCGGCGACGTTTTTTCCTTTCCATTCGGCGCTCAGCGCTCGCTTCATCTTCCTCGTCTTCATCGACAATAAAGCCTTCTTGAACCTATAAGAAAAGGTCAGTTATCAGTCACTATTTCAGGACTGAAGAAAGCTCTTGGGACCATACAGCGCGCGCTGCATCCTCATCATCATCGTCCTCATCCTCTTCGCTTGAATCGTTGTAATGATTTGTCGGCCCTGAAGGTTCCGGGCCCTGGCCGTCATATTCATCGGCAAGCTCCTCATTCTCATCGTCATCATCCAGCATTGCCTCACCCTCGACGAGATCGCGTGCACTCATCTTGGTTCGCGGAAAAAAGGGTGGGTGGCCGTCACTACACGGGATGTATAAGGGAGAGATGGAGGAAAGAATAATAATATACAAAAGAGAAGGAGTGAGAAAACGATGAATAAGGGAGAGATACGGGTAAGGAAGGAGGAAGTAAAGACAAGCCAGTAAACTGACTAGTACAAGTGAAGGAAGTGAAAGTAGAGTCGGTTGATTTGATTTGATTCTCGACCAGACCAAAACAGCTTGTTGGCTTACGTCAGCAGAGAGATCCACGGTCAGGTGTCTATGTGGCTGGTGGAATTACGCTAGTCCTATAGTGGAAGGTGGTGTGGCTAGTGCAGCGACATCAAAGAATTAAGATGGATTTCATTTCAAGACAGAAAGATTTGAGGCAAACAAAATAAATAAAGCATCATTCCCTACCGTTTCTGTATTCCAAATGCCGATTTCGCAGATTCTGGTTTTGCTTAAGTGAGTACACTCAATCTCAGTCCTTTTCTCCCCGCTGTTGGCTTTTTCCCCACCGAATATTTCTTGGATGTCAGGGATCCATAGACAAACAACGACTTATTTACTCTTGTCTTCTTTTATCCCTCATCTCCCTTCAGCCTATAGCGGCAGAAACAAATCTGTCCGCTTGTTCTTCCCTTTCTATCGCCAGTCATGGCCGACCAATTTAAAGCGAGAACTCTCAAACGCAAGAATGTAAAAGGCCTCGCCTTAAATTCCGCTCCCAAGCCCGTCTCCAACCCGTCTGATGGAGACGCTCAAATCCCTGGGGGCATTGGGAATTTGGATGGCAACCGCACTGATACTCTTGAGATTGGCCTGGAATTTCGCCTTGATCTACGCAGTGAGGATTTGATTACTTTGAAAGAGCTGGGTGCTGGAAATGGGGGCACCGTCTCGAAGGTCATGCATGCATCCACCAAGGTGATCATGGCCAGAAAGGTATACAGCTTTTGGCCCTTGACCCTTGACCCAACTCTTTCTCCGCTGACGAAAGTACGACGGCAGATCATCCGCGTGGATGCCAAGGAGAATGTGAGAAAGCAGATCATACGAGAACTCCAGGTCGGGCATGACTGCAATTCCCCTTACATTGTCACCTTTTATGGAGCCTTCCAGAATGAAGCGAGAGATATAGTTCTTTGTATGGAGTACATGGATTGCGGGTAGGTTGACTGTTTTGGATGTTATCCCTATCTGCTTCTGACTTGCCTTCTCCGCATAGCTCCCTCGACCGCATATCCAAAGACTTTGGCCCCGTTCGGGTAGATGTACTAGGCAAGATTACTGAATCTGTTTTGGCCGGTCTGGTGTATCTCTACGAAACCCACCGTATTATGCACCGTGATATTAAGCCGTCCAACATTCTTGTCAATTCACGAGGAAACATGAAGCTTTGCGACTTCGGTGTTGCTACAGAAACAGTCAACTCTATCGCAGATACTTTTGTAGGAACTTCGACGTATATGGCCCCCGAACGAATCCAGGGTGGCGCTTATACAGTACGGTCGGATGTCTGGAGTGTGGGATTGACTGTAATGGAGCTAGCTGTTGGCCGTTTCCCCTTTGATGCTTCAGATTCTTCTGCTGGAAATCGTGCCAGTGCTGGTCCGATGGGCATTTTGGACTTGCTGCAGCAAATTGTCCATGAGCCAGCACCAAAGTTGCCCAAGAGTGATGCGTTTCCACCGATTCTCCATGAGTTTGTTGCCAAGTGCCTTTTGAAGAAACCTGAGGAACGGCCAACTCCTCGGGAGCTTTATGTGAGACCTCGGGAGAGAACAGATTTGTATACATTTGCTAATCTTTTCGTTAGGACAAGGATGCTTTCCTGCAAGCTGCCAAGCGCACACCGGTCGATCTCCAAGAATGGGCTATAAGTATGATGGAACGACACAACCGGAAGTCATATTTGGCGCCTGCGGCCCCCCAGTCACTTAGGGAAAGCTCCGCTCATCCCAAACCACCCCCGAAGCCAGTCGCCAGTAAAGCTTCTCGAGCACCGCAGTCTACGGCGGGAACTGGGGAAATCCCATCGAACATCGCCAATGATTCCCACCAGCGGAAATTCTATCCCCCTTCAAACCCATCGCCACAACCGACCAGACCTACTCTATCTCCTCCATCTCTCTCGTTGGAGCATTTGTCTCTTGAAACTAAGGATGAAGATCCTCGACAAGGTCGTCTTTCGTCGCGGTCCCCACGAGGTGACCCGCTGTTCGCTGTAGATGCTCCAACCAGGCCGTTCATTGGAGCTCGTTCGGCTAGCTCACACAACACTAATTCGAGGACAGCACTTCAAACAACTACATTGTCAGGCCGCACGGCAGCTTCTCCTAGTGCTCCACCTCCTCCTTCTGGGCCTCCTCCAGCACCTCCCGTATCAGCAGGGGGGCCCATGGCAACGCCAAGATACCCAAATGCGCAGTGAAAATGTATTTGGGAGGTCTTCATGAGGTATTTAATATGCCGTTTCATTCTCAATGGGCTTTTGTGTCTCACATCACGTCCCCGCCTAGTGGTTCCTTCACCTCTTTCATCCGGTGCTCACAGGCATAATCCTCCTCCCTCTTTTGACCAAGTTGATTTCATCTCGTCTTTCTATGTTAATCATACCCTTCTTAGATGACAGCCTCTTTGACTTGCCCCTTTGACGACTATTTGCATCGAATGGCGTATCTTTTTGTTTCATTTGATTTTCATGTCATTTATTTCCCTTCATTCATAGCCTACCTTCTTATGTCTGTCTTTCAGTTGTTGATATTGCTTTGTTATATCTGGGGCTAGGATTCTGCATGCTCTTCATTTCGCTTGTCCAATTCACTGGATCTGTGGATATATATGCACATGGTGGCCTAGGAATTTGGTGAAATTGATGTTCTAGCTTTTGCGTCTCATATATTATTTGGAGGGGAATTATTTGAGGTCATTTCGTCTCGAATGTCAATCATGTATATTCCGATTGAGACTCCACAGGATAATCCCATAAATCAAACATATTAGCATAAATAATCCCCCTTCCCTTATCCTCCAGCAGTCTAATTAAATCATACGGTAACATTCTTAAGACACCATGTACTAGCTCCCTAGTGAAAGCAAAGCAGTCGAAAGAAAATAACCTAATCGTCCTACCATCACCGCACATAGCCACTAACAAGATTATTATAAACCACTCCCACCTGAACTACATGATTGATGTTGCCAGAAGGATGACGCAAAGAGGGAAAGGGAGCCTCCGAAACGCCCACACCATAACCAGGATGCCTCTAGACAGACAGACGCCTTCACACTAACAAATATACAACAAATCTAAAGCAAAGAGATTACTGCTTCATCATCAATTCCGGGCCAGCTGAGGGACTCGGCCCAGGAGGAGCGGGAGCAAGATTCGGCTTAGGAGCTGGAGCCAGTTCGACCATCGACGTGGTTTTGCCTCCACGACCAGTAGATCCTCCGCCGCGGTTGACACCACCACCTCGACCTCGACCCTCATGAGCTGCCGAAGCAGAAAGACCCGTGCGGTCACGGTCCTGTTTCTCATTGTCTCCTTGTTGGCGAGCGGTCTTGGTCGTGCGTGGGCGACGGCTCGTACCACCACGAGACCCGGGTCCTCGTAATGGCAGGCCAGTTTCCTGCGAGACAGGTGTGGCAGCAGCAAGCACTTGCTGATGTGATGTGGGGGGTGCTCGACCTCGTCCAGTACCTCGACCGCGACCGCGACCACGCTTAATTGTTCCATCGGCTCTGCGGAGTCATTAGCATGTTACTCGGTAGTGTTTACAAAGAATAGGACTTACCGTTCTACCTGCACCTTCTCTCCCTCGGGCACCAGCGGTCCGCTGTAGACGAAGAATCCGTCCTTGCTCGCGGCCGCTTGCTCCTGCCATACCAACTCGCTATCATCCACAAATGGGTCATCTCGGTCATATTCCTCCACTTTCTTCCGGCGCTTCTTTGTCCCATCATCATCTTCGGCTCCCGCCGTCCCATTTGTGCTTGCTGCTAGGACCGACCCCATGCCCCCCATTGCCACATCACCATCCAGCTCGCTATCGCGGTCAACATCAAGACTAAGATCCTCATCAGCGCTCTCTGCCTCAATGCCTCTTCCGCCCTTTTCATTCCTCTCCAATGCAGCCCCTAGGGCTGCTACCCGCGCCAGCCTCTCCTGATGGGCAGCCAGGCGTGGGTGCAGGGCTGCAAACCCATACTGTTCTTCTGCGAGGCGAGCAAAGTTGATAATCTTGTTCCCTGTGCCTTGCAGTGGAACGTGGATTATGATATTCGGTGTTGCGTCTGAGGATTCTGATGGTTGAGTGTTGTCATCCTTGCCGAACAGCGCATTAGAGATCAAGCCGGAGCCCTGTGGTAGCGTATGAGGTTCTTTAGCAGCACGGGCGGGTTGAGGAGACGGCGCAGTCGCGTTAGGAGCGGCTGTGGGAACCTTTTCTTTTTTCACCCCGGCAGCAGATTTAGCCGCAGTTGATTTCGTTTTCGTGTCTACATCCATGGTCATCGATGATTGTTGCGGAGAAACAGGGCGTGTCTTCGACTGCACGGGCTGTTCTGATCGCTGTTGCTGCGCTTGCGGCGGCTGAGCAGGCTTTGAGAACTCATCCCGGGTTCCCTGTTCTTGCGGTAGCTGTTGATGTTGCGGCTGTAGGCCTGATGTGGGGTTTGATGGAGATATGAGTGTGGTGATTGCGACGGTGGAGACACAACCGAAGACGGCGGATGCTGGGGCCCGGAGGTAGGATCATGGGAGAAAGACGAATTTGAAAAGGACGGTGTGGCTTGTGAGTGATGTGTAGGAGTTGGTGCAATGGTAGGCCCTGCTGGTGAAGACGAGTGGGAAAAGTTATTGCTCGATGAGGCATGCGGGACGGAAGAATAGAGTGGCTGAGAAGTGTAGGACGGCGGATCGATGATGCTGTTGATAGCAGGCGAGGCGCTGGCACGGAATGTATGACGGGGCGACAGATTCTGGGCCGGTGCACTAATGGCCGACGGAGGCGCTGGGGAGGACGTGTCGAAGGCCGATCGGATAGGGTCATAGTTCTGGCCACTCGTCCTCTGAGGCGGCTGCGAGGGTTGCGATTGAGGCCCGGAGTGAGAATATGGCTGACCCGCAGGATACGACGGCGGAGGAGGAGGATGGATATTTGAGTACGGAGGGAAAGTAGGATGTTGCTGTGGTTGAGGGTGTAGACCGTGGGGGGTAGGTGGTAGTGACGACTGGTGCGGTTGATGATGATCGATGGAAGGGATAGTAGACACTGAAGGGCCGGTGGTGTTCTGGGGACTCCGGGGAGCTGTAATCCCTAAAGTAGAGGGCGCAGTAGAGACGCCATTCGGCGGGGTTTCGGGGGGCTCCTCCAGCTTGGGCTTTTTGCGCGAGTTCGACGATGACATCGAGGCTGTTGCTGAGCGACGATTCCCACGGGATTTCGGTTCCTTTTCTTTCTTAGAGTTTTTACCGTTTGTATTGCTATCAGTAGTGTCCTTCTTTTCAACCTTCATATTATCCTTTTCCTTCTCACGACGCGGTCGTCGATTGCCGGCAGAGGCCCGCCGGGGTCGCGAATGTTTAGCGTCAGGCTTCTGCTCGTTGGGGTTTTCGCGAAGAAGATCCGAATCCACGGATGATAGTGATTCGTCCTCCTCCTTTGTCATCCAAATAGTTTCAGGCGGATCGTTGGACATAATCAACGAGAGAGGCGAAGAACAAAATTACTGCATTGAGAAAGATATTTAAAAAAAAAAAATTATGGAAAGATTTCCAGCTGAGGTCAATAAAAGATAAGGTCAATTTAGGGCGTAGAAAGGTGAAACGGATGAGGTTGGATAGAAGGGAAGAAAAAGGCCACAATGATGGGCCCGAAAGGGAGATGGAAAGAGGATAGATTGGCGATGAAAGATGGATAGATAGAGATCGAAAATTACTTAGATCAGAAGAAACTAGAAGGGAAATGAAATTGGAAGGGGGAAAAAGGAAGTAAAAGAGTAGATAACAGGAAAGAGAAGAAGAAGGAAGAGAAGAAAACAGGAAATTAAGACGAGGAAAGAGAGAAAGAAAGAGGAAGAGAGAGAGAGAGAGAGCGGAAAGGG